>DWQW01002508.1:0-26531 GCA_018249695.1 Heliconius erato demophoon | reverse complement strand
ATTGCGTCTATGTATTAGACCCTTATTGGTGTTTCTTTTGTCGATGTAAAACTGTTTTTATAATCTCATCATCATATTAATGCTTGAAGCAAACACTTTGTATCCATTTTTCGAAAGTTGTGCGGACAGAGGAGTTTAAAATTTGGTACAGAAAATAAATCACACACAGCAAGGTACAGCTTGAGCTATAAGCTCATATAGAGAAGAAAGTAAATATATTTAAAAAAAAAAGCTTCACGCTGTATCCTGTACACAGCAGGGTAGGCAAAGGGAACCTAGTGTTAAGACATTCCGTTTCCCACTTCCCGCCAAGTTCTAGAGGCATTGCGTGTTGAGTGGCGGAACTCAACGCCGCGCTTTTGCCTTGAAACCAGATCGAAGAACTGAAAATATAAATGTAAATATTTCCTCTCTTCGAGTGGGAATCGAACCCACAACCAATCGATTTCACAGTCACATTAGGTGCCCCTGCGCCACCACTGGCCTCTTTATTAAATATATTTTTAAATTCATAAAATAAGTATAACACAATATCATAAGACTTATGTATTTATAAATTGACATACACGTTGCTATGGCAACGCGTATTATCATTCAACGTTAAGTTCATGTATAGAATATTGTTTTCTTTTAGCAGTGCCTACAGTAGAAGTAGAAGTGGTATGCTAAAATAGTTTCGTGATAGAACAAACATTCATTGCGAACCAAAATACCTTCCTCGTGTCGACATGTGAATTATTCATTCATATTGACGCGGGACTTACTTTCAGTATTGTTTAGAAAGTATATATAGTGTTTTCTTTATCGCTTCACGATACGCTGTACCGCGCGTTTACGCATGTTTAGGCAGAGGTAACCTAGTGACAAGGCACTCCGTTCTCCAATTTCCGCCCAATTTTCGACACATTACATGTTAAGTGGCGGAACTCAATGCCAGGCTTTGCCCTTACCAGAGCGACTTAATGAAAATAGTTAATTCCATCGTGTGGAAATTGAACCCGCTTCCATCACGATAACAGTAAGAAGTTGTGCCGCTGCGACACGGCAACCTTCCAAGCGCTTTTAGGGTGTCAATTTAGGGAGTGTCAATTTACGTGGTGTTTTAAAAAAGCGCTCACAAAAAATAAACTTCTAATTTTTCCTAACTTATAAATTTCCAAAAAATCTGAAAATTATATATATAATTATGAGTTTATGGATAGCCACATTTAGCTTACAGTGTAGTGTATCTTCATTAGATTCCGAGAAAATAAGCTTTAAAGTTAAGGGTTGTTACCCCATAACTCCCTTACTGTAAGGGTTAGAGACAAAAAAAATGGTGTATCGCTATTTAAAATAAAAAGCCATAAAATCATATTAAAAATATGACATTAGACGCCAGTGCAGCTTTCCCATGCTTATCGGGCTAGACTTTTTAATTTAAAAAAAAAAAATGTAAACTTATATTTATAGTTTATTTCATACAAAATGAGTGTATGTGTGCCCGCAAACTCAACCCTGAAATTGGTAAAGAACCTCGGTGGGTGTTTCCGGCTCGCACTTAACGCATTTTTATTTCACATGTGAATCGAACTCACAACCATCTCATTTTATCGGAGACGAGCTGACCACTACGATTCTGTCAATACATTATAAAGCTATTTAATTTACCCATTCGTAAATAGTACCGCTCCACGTCAGAGCCAGACACCGGTCGTCAGCACGTGTAATCGACTCCTTTGTTTATAGTTTGTATGCAGACATCTATCTGGCTTGCTCATTACGTATGCACAGCATGCTAGTGATGTGATGCTATTAATGTATTTATTAATAAAGCTCTTATCTTTTCACCCCTTTTAGTAGGACAAATAAGTTGAGAGTTTAGTAACTTATATATATTGAAATGTTTCACTTATATATGTATGTATATTATTTTTTATTGTAATCGGAATATACTTTACCTTTTCTACCCGCATGGTCAAGTAAGAGTTGTGTGTAATATTTTGTTTATTTATCTTATTTTAGCTTCACGCTGTATTCCGCACACAGTAGGGTAGGTAGAGGGAACCTAGTGTTAGGACACTTCGTTCCCCACTTTCTGCCGAATTCTGGAGACATTGCGTGTTGAGTGGCAGAACTCAACGCCGCGCTTAACCTCTACACCAGAGCGAAGAAATGGAAATATAAATTTAAGTAAATATTTCATCTCCTCGAGTGGGGATCGAACCCACAACCAGTCGGCCTCAGCATTTATATGTTTTAAATTAAATGTTTAATAATAAGTTGTATAGTTGGTTGTTGGTAGATTATGGGAAAATATTTATTATTTACATTATCGTTTTCTATATGAATTTGATGCATAATATATCTTACTTTGACTGTTCTGGCGCAGCGGTAGAGTGTCTGGCTTTAAACACGCTGGTTGTGGGTTCGATTCTCCCTGTTAAAAAGGACAAAATGCGGCTTTACATTTAGTATTTTTTAACAGGGAGTGCAACGCGCAATGTTTTCAAAAATTGGGTAGAAAAAGGGAAACGCATAGTCTTAACACCAGTTTTCCTCTGCCTACCCTGCTATATGCGAGATACACTGAAAACTGAAGGATACACGAAGCTAAATTATACGAGATATTTCTTATGTTTATATCCTGGCTTGTATCCTATATTACTATTTGTACAAATATGCATAATGTGGACAGAGTTACTGTGATTCATAGTACAAAACAAATACGTATGTGGGTAATCTGTCTACCACTGGATGTCAAATAGTGAGTTAATGATGTAAGCCTCGTTTGAAACAAGGCTTATTACGATTGTACCATTTAAATATATTAATATGTACATTTAAATTAAATAATTATATATACTATTATAAATTAAGTAATTTATTTGTGGCCTTCGCGGTGCAATGTGACAGTGTGAGACTGTAAAGACGATGTTTGTGGGTTCAATACCAATCCCGGGAACCATTATGTTCAAATTGCTGAATGCTGAACTCAACACCTTGCATACGAGGAGTTGAGTTTCTCCAACCAACTCGCAATATCTCGAAAATTGGGCGGTATGTGAGGAACGGTTAACAACACTAGGTTACTACTCTGCGGAGTGGTAAGTGCGAGTAAAATCTGGAGATGCTTTATAATAAACTTAAAGCACTCCCTTCTTTTTATACCGTCCAATTTTACAGACAATGCGTGTTGAGTGGAGAGATGTAATAATCAACTTCACGCTGTATCTCTCCATTCAATTATTGTGAGGCGGAATTCAGCGCCACGCTTTTAACCAGACTGAGGAAACGATAATATTAAATTGTACTTATTTAGAAAACGTATAAAAATTTTGAACGTAGCGGGACTCGAACCCGCGCCTCCTGGAAACTGACCAGGAGTTCAGTTTCCAGGAGGCGGTTCGAGTCCCGCTACGTTCAAATTTTTATACGTTTTCTAAATAAGTGTTTTTCTTTGCTAAGTGTGGATTAACACTTTAAAAATGTTTAAAATATTAAATTGATTTATTTTGTGAGTCTCGAAATCAGGAATCCAACCCCCATCCAACCCCCATCCGTCGTGTTTTTCCACACACTTGGCCACTGCGCCACGAGAGATATTTTTTAAATTTTATTAGGTACTATAAATCAATAACACTAAATTTTTGTCAACTTTGTGTCGTCCAACAGAATCTGATACTGCATATTGTCAAACGTCATGACACGTCCCAATATCGTCACTATGGCGTCTGACGTTTTTATCAAGGAATATAAGATAATATTAATTTAATTAAAGTGGATTTTTCGGAGGATCAAATTTCATTTATAATTTATCATCTCTACTGTGTTTAATTATATTTATATTCTTACCTGAAACGCAGTATTTTTTCCATGAAATAATTGGGATTCATTTTGTTGCTTTCTGTTATCTATAATATTGTATTCATAGCGGCCAATTCAGTCGTATAAAGCACACTAGATTATGGCTGTAAGTGCGATAGTTGTAGATTCAATTCCCAATAGGGAAATCAAATTATTGTCATTTCCTCGGTTTGGTAATAAGTCGAAGGTGATGCATAAAATTTCGCCGCTTGAACGCAATATCTTGAAGATATTATTAAAAAAATAATGTCATAAAAAAAACATGATTGAGATTATATTTATATGTAGATAAGGAAGTTTCTCTGCTTTTCTCTATCTTAGCAAGATTGCAAGTTCTGTAATGGAAACCATTGTCGCATTTAAACCCGGCCAGACTGTAAAGCATTTCTTTTTTTATAGAAATAGACATTTACTTCTAAACAATTAAAAAATACAGAAGGTATTACATATTTTTTTAGGTTATCTTCTATAGGCGTGGATGTGAGGATATGAAGTAAACACAAATTTTATCTAGATAAGATTACGAAGATTCTTAACGTATGAACCTATAACCTATGTGTAGGCCTTATCGGAAAAGCTTCATAAGTTACTCAACATTTATAGAGTGTAACGCTTAGCATTCCGTTTTCTCTGGCTACCCCGCTAGGGATAAAACGTGTGAAGCTAAAAGTGTGAACCTAAAAGCAGTTTTTTGTGAAAAAATACGTCATAACAACCTAATCTAGCGTGCTTTAAATTAATGTTTTATGATTGATGGCAAAACATTATTTTATTATACAGTATTACGTTAAAGCACTACTATGCATTATTAACAAAGTTTTATATATATATATATATATATATATATATATATATATATATATATATATATATATATATATATTTAAAAAAAACCATGGTGTCAAAAAACCAAAAATGACGAAACTGGGCAGCGTGGGGAACGTAGAGTCTTACTTTACATTCTCTCTGTTTCCCCTGCTGTAAAGTCTGTTTTTCAAAGTAAATATATTTATTTGTATTTCAAAGGCTCGTAGCCGCATTTAATGGACATACAACCAATAATACGCCTTCTCCTCGCCATGGCTCTCGTAATAATAATGTGATGCGCACGAGATTTTGTTAATTTGATAATACATGTCAATGTATGAAGCTAGTGTTAGTGACTATATGGGCCGAGGAAATGTATGAAGGATGAGTTTATAAACGTATGCACTACACATGCTTCGTAGGCGGTACAACGTGTAGCTGAAAAAAAATGTCAATGATCTTTACATTGCTTTCGAGGCAGACTTTCTTTTTTCTTTCTTTACCTTCCCCTGACAAACTGTAATACTTTGTGTTGAAAATGCTGTCCAATCCCACGTCAAGTCTTGTTTGCAATAAATGAAAAGTTTGTTTATCCAATACACTTTCGCCCTTTGTGGATTCACACAACAATTGTAGGTATAGCCGTTTGAGATACTATGTTTTTAATTAACATATTAAAAAATAAAAAAAATAAATCAGCTTCACGCTGTATCCCGCACACAGCAGGGTAGGCAGAGGGAACCTGGTGTTAAGACACTCCGTTCCACACTTTCAGCCGAATTCTGGATGCACTGCGGGTTGAATGGCAGAACTCAACGCCTTGTTCTCGACACCAGAGCGAGGAAATGGAAATATAAATTAAGTAAATATTTCATCTCCTCGAATGGGGATCAAACCCACAACCAGTCGATTTTATAGTCACACTTCTCTCCTGGCCTCAAACATTAACATATTATCGTTATTAAAAATAGCAACTACATGTTTTATCCCGCATAGCAGGATTGGTAGGGAACCTAAAACACCTCGTTCCCCACTTTTCGCCTACCTTTCAAAAGATTACGCGTCGAGTGGAGGAACGTCCGCTTTGTTTTATTATCAGAGCGAAATATGAAAAAAATTAATCTTTCTTCCAAGTGGGAGTCGAACCCACAACCATCACGTTTACAAAAAGATAAAATTATATTTTGATAAAATTTTTCTAATATTTTCAGCGGTCGTGAGATCTCTTTAATGTGAAATAGAAGACCAAGAATGTCATACTTTACTCCTATAATTGCAAAAGTTTGTCGCCATTTCTCGTTGTTTGTTTTCTTGAACCACGTTTTATTTTCATTTCTATCTTCATATTTTTCCTGTCTTTTTGCATTCGATAAGTAACACCGTTCTTCAGTTTCTTTATTATTTCACAATGGCTGCGTCGCATAACCTTATTTCGTAAACAGAACTATGGAAGTGATTCGTATTGTGAATATAAATAAATATTTTCCTGGTTGGAATTTGAATAAACAACCACATCTGAACACGCATATAACATTTCCACCACGATGCCGTTTGCCATTTTGTATCATTTTTTATTAAATGTAACACATGTTCTACATTGTGTGGAATTATATGAGTAAGAAGTAAGAACTAAGACAATACAGCTAGAAAGTTTGTCCGAATCTTTACAGATATCGCGCTGCCAAATACCAGAATAGAAATGTTACTTTGTTACATTTGAAACATAATATAGTTAATGAAATAGCTGGTGTAACATAAAAGTTTATAACATGATTCAAAATTTCAGAGACTTCTGATTTAGCCAGAACTTTACCATAAAAACAAGCTACACTCTTACCACGTAACATTCTATGAAAATATTTCGAAAGCAATTTTTTATATTTTTAAAGTGTTATTCCATACTCAGGGAAGAAAAATAGTTATTTTAGAAAACGTATAAAAAATTGAACGTAGCGGGACGGGTTAGCGTCTTTGTAGGGAGATTTAAACAACATAAATAAATTGTAAAAAATGTATAAAAAAAAATTCGACGTAGCTTGATGAGAACGTATGTTTTAGTGGTTAGAGCGCCTGGTCGGTTTCCAGGAGGCGCGGGTTTGCGTCCCGCTACGTTCAAATTTTTATACGTGTTCTAAAATAAGCATATTTCGAAAGCTTACTAAGTTGAACACACAAATCTTGGTATTTTTGGAATATGCTGAGAGATAAACGTAATACATTCTTTATTTTCGAGCCTTATTATACTATGTGCCATATTGACGCTTAATATTTCTTCAGTTAAATTACATCTCCGATTAAAACTGAACCCAAAACTATCCTTTCAATTGGGATTTATTTCCTATACTAATTTAATACGAATCCTATTTGTCCACAGTACGGCCCAGTGAATCCTCTATTCCTGCCGGTCACAGCGCCCAAGTCGCCAGGATTTACAGCGGTCATATTGACTTACGACCGAGTGGACAGCCTGTTCACGCTTGTAAGGAAGCTGGTCAGGACGCCGAGCCTCGCCAAAATACTTATCGTGTGGAACAACCAGAAGAAACAGCCGCCGCCTTGTGAGTATACTGAAACAATAATTATTAATTTAGAAAATCTTAATTAACATTGTCTAAATTTTCTTTGATCGTATAACATTGTGGATTTAGAAGAAACTAGCGACACGTTACTCTGTTCTCGTCTTCGTCTCATCTCGATTTGTAGATTTTTTTTTGAAAATTTATGTTTTATTATCGTTTTATTTCTTCAAGGATAAGGATTCCAAGAACGACAATTGTATGAATATTTTTTAAATATATATATTTTTTTATATATATTTTATATAATAAATAAAAAAAAGTCTTAAACCTAGTTTGACTCGTCTGGCCATTGCACATTCAAAAAATTGTATTTTATACAAATATAGTTATGATTTTATAGATATTAATTTTTTTTTGTACATTAAAAATTTACGTAACGCTTGCAACTTTAACTGGTCCAAGCTGATATATGTATTCAATGAAATAAAAATTATTTTATTTCCCGAATAGAAAAATGTATTGCCAATATTGTATAGTGTATTGTGTTCAAAAAATTGGTAAAACCATTTCAAAAATATTTTCGAAAATAATAAAAAAAAAATCTTAAAGACCGGTTATTTCCTAGAAACATATATAATCTTTTCCGTTTAAGTTCACCATGTCAGTTGGGGCACGTTTTCTTAAAGTTACATACGACGGTTAAATGGAAAAGGTTAGATAATATCTGCATCAGTTTGAAACTATGGTAGTTTAGATATGGAAACGAGGTCAAATATATAAATATATATGGAGTAATTTGTAAAAATCTCCTACGGAGAAAACCTAATCCCTACAGAGATGCTAGCAACAAAAATACTTATTTTTGCTGCTAGCACAATGTAACAATCAATATATACGAATTTCGACGTAGCTCGATGAGAACGTATGGCTTAGTTGGTCAGAGCGCTTGGACGGCTTACAAGAGGCACGGGTTCAAATCCCGTTTTATTAATTTTTTTATGTTTTCTGAAAACTATTATTCCTTACATTCTTATCAAACAACCTCGTAAATTTGACTTGTTACTAAATTTTTTTGCTGTAAGGTATAATATATAAAATTATATTTACTTCGGTAAATCTTTTATACTTCTATACATATTTTCCTTCCTTTGATGTGTTAATGGCACTTTAAAAAAGATTTTAAATACATATTAAACTAATTTAAATAATATTATCCAATATTTTTTTTACATTGTCGTTTGAGACACAATCCAATATATAAAATTCGGTCGAAAGAATAGAATAGTTTTTTTTCAAATAATCATTTATTATAATTAAGCTCTACGAAACGAAATTTTAAAAGTCCTCGTATAGTGGTGCTTACGACAAAAGTTGTAAAAACTATACAGAAGTTTCGCTGTAGCTTAACATGAACTTATAGCTTAATTGGATAAAACACTCAGACGGTATTCAAAAGGCGCGGGCTCATGTCCTGTTCATTTGAAAATCTTTTGTGATGAATATGATTATAAAATAGGTATGTTCATAATATAAAATGTGTGTTTGACTTATTTTAATTAGTTCTTCGATCGTTAAATTTTAATATAAATAAAATAAATCAGCTTCACGCTGTATCCTGCACACAGCAGGGAGAACCTAATGTTAAGACACTCTGTTCCCCACTTTCTGCCGAATTCTGGAGGCATTGCGTGTTGTGTGGCAGAACTCAACGCCGCGCTTAGCCTCGATACCAGAGCGAAGAAATGGAAATATTTTTAATGATATCTTAATTCGTATTAGCTGTTTATTTAGGTAACGCTCATCGCAGATATAGTAGGTTACATCAAACGGTTAACGTGTTGTAATATAAGCTTATATAATATATCCTTCCTCTATAAATGAACTATCCAACGCGGAAAAAGTTTTCAAGTAGTTCTTGAGATTAGCGCGGTCAACCAAACAAACTATTCAGTTTTATATAAATATAATATACATAATCCATAATATGTAACACAATTCACTGGCTTATCTGTCATGTAGTAATAACTCATAGTGTAAGTTCGTCAGACCGCCCACGGGACGTAGGCGCGTAGGTTAATGTCGGTATTATTTGATAATAACCGTAACGTGAACACCACGATATGTCCTTTGAACTGTAAACTTGACGAACTATATATAGTAAATATACATGCCTATATATTGTATTGAGTGAGAGATTTGCTGGGAAATGGTTGCACAACTCAAATTTTTACGTTTCAAATAGTAAAAAGCAATTAAATCACCTTCAGGTTGTGTCCTGCACACAGTTTTCGCACTTTTCGCCGAATTCTGGAGGCATTGCGTGTTGAATGGCGGAATTCAACACCGTACTTTGTCTCGACACCAAAGCGATGAAATGGAAATATAAATTTAAATTTCATTTCCTCGAGTGGCGATCGAACCCACAACCGGTTGCGTATTTACAACCACACTTTGTGTCCCGCGTCACGAATCACGAATCAATCAAAAACATACTACAGCGAAAAAAATAAAATAATTCATTCCCCCGAGTGAGAATCGAACCTGCAATCGTCGTTTTTACAGTCAGACGGAGATGAGCCGCTATACCACAACGGCCTTCATGCTATTGTATGTATTAAAAAAATAGAACATTGATTTTAAGGCTGTCGTCACTCAGGGCACAATCGTTTGAATGTAAACGCAACGGTTGTAGGTTCGGTTCCCTGGAAAATGGATTATTTAATATTTTCCTTTTCTCGCGAATCGATTAACAAATCGAGAATTCAACGGTAAGTAGGGAACGAAGTGTCTTAACACTAGGTTTGCTCCACTTATATGAGAGATATAAGGTGAAGAAAAAAATAATAAAAAAGAACACTTTGACGAAGATCAGTTTCTTATGATATCAAGCATCAATTCAATTATAGCACTTTTGGTCTACAAATTGGCCCAGTTGGCCCTTTCACTGTCCCTTACTTAACGTCCTTTTTTCCTTACTGTTTTTCATTTAAGACTATTACTACAATACGAAAAGATTAAATACAGTCAATAAATTTTTGCCATTATTACATTTTGTCTTGTAAAATTACTAAAACTGTTTAAATAATTAATTAAATTAACATTTTGAACGTAACGAAACTCGAACCCAAACTTTCTAAACTTCTATGCCATAAATTATTTATTTATACCTTCTCATAAATTGGGAAATTCACTTAGTTTAATTACTAAAAAATTGCGTGAAGCTATCACGCTTTTTCCCGCAGCAGCGGGGTCACGATTTTCCTCCACATTGTCGAGAGATAGCATGTTGACTGGCGGAACTCAACGTTGCGATTGAGGATATCACCAGTAATAATATGGTGTATTATGTACTACTAATATACGCGACATGTTGATGTTTCGATTCCCATTCGAGGAATTAAAATATTTAATATTTTTATTTCCTCGAACTGGTAACGCACGTCGTTGAGTTCCGCTACTCAACACGCAATTTGCCGGAAGTTGGGAACGGAAGTGCCTTAATGAGAACGGAGTGTCTCAACATTAGATGCCCTCTGCCTACCTTGCTATGTGCGGGATACAGTGTAAAACCAAAAAAAAATAAACTAATATGGAGCATCCTCAATTATAGTATTGTTTCTGGATCACAAATACAAATGTCATTAAAATCTACTTAGTTATCGGCCTAGTACTTTCCCCAACAGTAGGCACGGTAATGTATTTTTATGTAGTTCGAGTTTCGACATTGTTTCAACGTACCATTATGTAAATCGTATACTATTGATCAGCGCCGCTACTACGCTAACTCGAGAGACACAACAAGTATGGTAAACATACATAATTCATATATTGTAATTTACTATGATGATCGTTGAAGATGTTTTAGTCATTTTCTCACGTTTTTTAATTGATTTTGAAAAATAATATATACGTGTTAATTTATTGTTAAACGAAGAACAATTAAAATGTTTCACTTTCGTGATAGAAGTACTAATAGAAGGTGAAGCTGTGCCTATTTGCTACATACACAATGCTTAAGGGTTCGAGTCCCACTCAGTTCGTATTTTTTTATTCATTGTGGTATTACCACTCTCCGTTACACAAAGAGCTGACTTCTGCCGCTTTCTGCCAATTTCGCTAAAATGAACGGATAGAGAGAGGACAAAGTGTCTAAAGAGTCACTCTACCTACTCCCCCAAAAGGGGGAGATATATGAAACTAAACAAAGGTTATAGTAAGATCGACAAGTAGTGGGTGCCCTGAAGTTTGGAGTGGTGGTGGTGTTAACTACCATCTACAACTGACTTCAAGGCGACCACGTTACATCAATTCTACTATACCGTATGCTGTATACATTATTTCTAGATAATCCACCATAGTTGGACGTACCGATGTACACCGATATACATTGGAAAGTATAAAAAAAACTCGTGCTGCGTTCAATTTGCAACTTTGTAAAGAGTTTTTCTCTCATTGAACAACTTTTATGCTCTGAACGTGATCATCTGCTATAGTGACTCGACTTGTTATCGAGCAAGTTGCTATTTAAATGGTCTTTAGTTTGATTTGTGATGTGTACTTTTTTTAATTACTTTTCGATTTTAAATGATTAAATGATGATGTTTGATAAATTAATAATCAGGGGAGTTATTTCCATTTCCTCGCTTTCGTAACAAGACAAAACGCAGCGTTGAATTTCGCCATTTCGTCAGCACGGACAGAATCGAATATTTCGTGGAAAGTGTGTACTGTATATATGGTACACATACAGTTTACATATATGGTATACATACAGGATACAACGTGAAGTTCAGACATATTATGGAAATTTTAAGATGTGTTTAATTTATATTGTTTTCGTTACGACAATTATTTCACCTTAACGCAGAAATTGATATTTGAAGAATAGAAATATATCCTTTTTCCTTTTTTTGAGGCCAGTCGTGGCGCAGGGGCACTGTTGTGGGTTCGATCCCAACTCGAGGAGATGAAATATTTACTTAAATTTATATTTCCATTTCTCTGCTCTGGTGTAGAGGCAAAGCGGGGCGTTGTGTTCTGCCACTCAACACGCGATGCCTCCAGAATTCGGCACAAAGTGGGGAACGGAGTGTCTTAACACTAGGTTCCGTCTGCCTACTCTGCTGTGTGCGGGATACAGCGTGAAGCGGATAAAAACAATATATATCCTATATTCCTTTTACGCCAGTAATTTTCTTAAAGCAAAAAAATACACTTGCCGTCGTCATTACCGGTTCTCCTTAAGTGTATTGCACCCCTTTGGTTATTTGCTTATAGTTTATTACCTTAACATAGAGTAAACGAGTATAATGATCACATTTTATATTTCATACGTAAAATAGTTTCCTACTATAATAGAATATCTAAGAGCAGTTTCGTATTGACTTACTGATTCAATCCCCCCACAACCATCGCACACAGTATATTTAATTATAAACTTATATTGGGGATGGCCTTTCCTCGTGCATTTAATTAAATCATTGCGTGTTGAGTGGCGGAACTCAACGCCGCACTCCCCAGCTCTTGAAGATAAACTTCAAGAGCTGGGGATTGAAAATAATTCATTCCCAAAAGTGAGACAGAACAGTGGTCAGCACTGTGCCGTGATGGCTTCATTCGTGCCTGGTCGGTTTCCAGGAGGCGCGGGTTCGAGTCCGGCTACGTTCAAGTTTTTATACGTTTTCTAAATAAGTATTTTTCTTTCCTTCTCCAACACTTTGAAAATGTTTAAAATTATTTAATTAATAGCATTCTCTTTTGCCAGACGATAATTCTTAGTAATTATATTTGGGTAGCGGAGTTTTGTTAAAATCTCCCTACAGAGATGCTAACAACATAAATAAGTTGTAACAAGCGTATAAAAGTTTCGACGTAGCTCGATGAGAACGTATGGCTTAGTGGTCAGAGCGCTTGGTCGGTTTCCAGGAGGCGCGGGTTCGAATCCCGCTACGTTCAAATTTTTATACGTTTTCTAAATAAATATGATGGCTTCAATTGGACCGTTTTATTTTTTTAAATAAAATCAGCTTCACGCTGTATCACGCACACAGCAGGGTAGGCAGAGGGAAGCTAGTGTTAAGACACTCCGTTCCCCACTTTTCGCCAATTTCTGGAGGCATTGCGTGTTGAGTGGCAGAGCTCAACGCCGCGCTTATTTTTTTTATTTATACGTAAATTATTTTCAACTCACGTATCTGTTTAGTTCATCTACACATGGCGATATTAACGTTATATATCGAGTCGCACACCGATACTGCGCAGTAATGACATCGTTAACTAAATTAATATTTGTTTTCTATGAACTTATTTTGTACCTTTCAATTGTTCATTTTAATTGAAAATGCTAATTAACATTTGCAATTAGGTTATCTATATACGTGATGTATTTATATATTTGATGAATAAATAAAATAGAGTGCAATTACTTTTCATGTTCTAGTAAGGTTGGTGAGGCCAGTCGTGGCGCAGCGGCACAAAGTGTGACTGTAAAATCGACTGGTTGTGGGTTCGATCCCCACTCGAGGAAATGAAATATTTACTTAAATGTATATTTCCATTTCGAGGCAAAGCGCGGCGTTGAGTTCTGCCACTCAACACGCAATGCCTCCAGAATTCGGCAGAAAGTGGGGAACGGAGTGCCTTTACACTTCCCTCTGCCTACCCTGCTGTGTGCGGGATATAGAGTGAAGCTGATTGTTTTTTTTTTAGTAACGTTGATTATTTGTTATGTATTACTGGCAATAAATTGATTTGGCTTAAAGTGAAACGTGGGAAGGTAAAAAAAATGTGACCGTCGTGGAATAGAGTGTGAAAAGATTAAACGCGTTGAATTCTGACCGTTGATATTAAATATCTTGAATAATAGGAAAGTGGGGTTAACATTTGGTTATAATAATTGCCATAAACAGGATACAGCGTGAAGCTAATAAAGATTTAATTATTAAATGACTTCAATGTCTGTAACGGAAAAACGCTCTATATCCACAAGAGAAAATCCGTTTTCTCGACTTACACCACTTTCAGAGAATTTTAAATGGCAGAAAGGGACTTTTAAATGGCAGATTTCACACAAAATATTGATTGAAACGAACAAATTTTAAATTATAAATTCTTCCTTGTGATTTATGAAAGTATGTGACTTTAATAAATTATGTTTGGTTGAGGCCGTTGTGGCGCAGTGGCATAGCGTGTGACTATAAACGCGACAGTTGTGAGTTCTATTCCCATTCGGGTAAATGAAGTATTTAATATTTTTATTTCCTCGCTCTGCAAACAGGACAAAGCGCGGCGTTGGTCTCCACGCGCAATGTCTCAAAAAATTAGCAGAAAGCGGCGAAATGGCGGAATATTTTGTGAAAAGTAAGAGAGGAGTGTCTTAACATTAGGTTCCCTTTATCTACTTAGATATGGATTTTCATATAATTTAATTTATAAAAAAAATCAACCTCAGCCACAAGTACCACATTTTTTTTGTATCGAAACACCAAGGGAACGGTAAAACGATGACTACAATCCCTCTTTGTATCCATTCCCATTCTATTGTAGTGGATCAGACTTTACCCTTTACTACTAAATGAACCAACGAGCATTAATTATCAACATGGCCGCACCGCACCTACCAAACACGAGACACGATTCACGGAAAACAATGGCGAAAAAGCTTTTGCCAAGTACGAAATGGAAAAAAAAAAGAATGTCAAAAGATGTTATATTGTCAGTTGGTGTTGCGCGTGTTTATACATAATGCTGAATTATTTAAAGAGGTTTGTTTATTGTTATATTTAAAAAAAAATGTGCTTTCGTAGCCATGTAGGTGTAGTAGGGAACGGGAAGTAAAATGTCTGATATTGTAATTACTTAAATTCTGGAAAATGGTGGAATGGTGAAAATGCTTTTGCCAAGTATTAGATGATAAAAAAAGAATGGGAAAAGATGTTTATCATGGCACATGGACACAAACGTTAGAGGCCAAACGTGACAAACGACAACTCATAAACTGAGTTTGATTCTTGCCCGAGTAAATTAAACATTTAAAATTTTCATTTCTTCTCTCTGGTAACGAGATAAAGTGGGGCGTAGAGTTTTGCCATTTAGCACATAATGCCTTCAGCATTTCGCGGAAATTAGCAATAGGAGTGTCTTATGTATCTTAATGGTAACGAAGTGTTTTAACACTGGGTTCTAAGGTTCTCTCTGTCTAGATTAATATAATAGAAAAAAGGAAAGTAAACGCCTCAAAATTCGTCGGGTTCGATCCCTCTTTTACTTAGAAGAATGAATTATTTTAATTTCAAGGCTCGGGTACAAAACTAAAAAGCGGCACAGAAAATTGCCAGCCTATTTAAAATGAATACATTAGTCATGAATTAGACGCCTATCTCTTTGTTTCTCTTTGTCTATCTTCTAACATATTAGGTAATTAATAATTTAAAACATTACAACTCTATTATTTCCTTATATCAAGTGTATATAATCTGATCGACACTGTACCTACTGGATTTAAAAAAAATCGAGGGTAGTGCATAAATGTTTAATCCGCCATTTTGTTGCGGCGGCCATCTTGGGTAACAACAACATTGATTATATAATCAATGTGGCTGTTAACTAAGTGTTGTATTTTAAATTAAAACACATACTCATACACGGCAAGATAAATGAAACCTTGTAAAAATTTAATATTACTTGGGTTTCGCCTACGCAATATTTAAAAAAAAAGCTAAATATACGCAGGTAGAGCGAGAAAGAATGGCTTGTATTGTTTAAATGTCTTACAGTTTCTTAAAAACATGGAATGCAAAAGCGCTTTACGAAAATAAGAAGAAAATGAAACGACTGCACAAATTAGTGCCACACGAAGTGTTGATACGAGAGCGCGGGCGAAATGTGTGAAACAAGATTCTAGTGGCTCTAGTGGTTCGTACGTTTATTAGAAAATATTCTACTGTTATCTTTAAATAACTATTTGTAATTTGTCTTTGTTGATTTTAATTTGTTACAGATATTTTTTTTCACATATACATTTCTATGGCATCGCGTCTGACTGTATCGCCACTTGGAACAACGAATTTTTTTTCCCCCCGCTTAAGTTAGACGAGAGTATAGCATTGAATTTTGATACCGAACACGTAATGTCTCGAATGCGTGCTGAAAGCCAGGAGTGTCTCGAGTCAAACTTCTCTCAGCTACTACCCTGCCTTACTGTATACGGGATACACGGTGAAGCTCAAAATAATAGTTAAAGCAAAATTTTACACTTTTGTAACATAACTCTATCTTAACGGAGCGCCAAACGCTACGGTCTCTACATACCTCTTTTGCCTCGTCCAGTATCTTAGATACTGTGTTTTCGAAGGTCAACCAAGGTCTACCCCTACCTCTCTTACCGTTCACTTTTCCATCATAAATCTTTTTTGCCATTATTTCATCACTCATTCGTTCGACGTGCCCAAACCAGCTGAGCATGTTCTTCTTCATTCTGACCGTGACGTCCTCGCTAGTACCTGCCATTCTGTGTACCTCTTCATTGCTGATTCGATCAGCTAAGCTGACTCCGTAACATAATTCATAGTATAAATAACATTATATATTTTAAGATCTCTATCTATGTGGTTCGGTAACTCAAGTATGGTATCTGAGTATAACCAATATTCATACCCCCATTTTGTTGGCAGTATGAGGACAAAACCTGAATCTCAGATTGAAAATTTTGCTTATATGGTTGTAACGCCAGTCAATTTAGAAAACTAATGCTTTAAATATAATTAATTAGTTAGAGAATGTTACAGTTGTTGAATTTGCTAATATTATAGCTAAATATGAAAGCTTATGAGGACGAATGTTTGTATCACTTTTGCGCAAAAACTACTGAACGGATGTAGATAAAACTGTAACAGTATCGCGTATACATCAGCATAACACATAAGCTACAAATGATATATAATAGTTTTTGTATATTTTGGCTATTCTATAACAATAAATTTCAGCGGGCGAAGCCGTAGGTGGGTCGCTAGTAGAAGTTTTATATTTCTTACTTGTGCAATGTGCAATAAAGAACATACTAATAAAATAATATTACATTTAACTTTCTTATTTCGGACATATCAGGATCTAAATCCGCACCCTTTTGGATTACAAATGCTCTAGCGAACTAAGCCACATGTCCACATGTCGCTATTGAAACCGTCCTTACAACTTTTGTTGGTAGCGTTCTCAAAGCTACCCATAGATTACTTTAGATAAATCTCTTTTATCATGTCACATATTATTTTTGCTATAATTTGGTGTTCTACAATGGTACGTGGGGAGAATTTTAATTAGGGATTATAATTTTAGCTATAAATTTTAAATTTATTTGGACCGTTTTAAACTCTTCGGACTCAAGAAATATCCATCTTGTGTTCAATTATATATGTATATGACTGGCCTGTTTCGGTATAATGATTGTGTTGAAATTATTTTCATTAATAAGTCCTAGTAATATAAAGCGGCGGTGTTAAGTTCCGCCATATCTCAAATTCGTGTAAAAAAGGGCGGAACGAAATTTCTTGATATTAAGTTCTCCATGACCTCTATCTAATCTGCTATGCGTACAAAAGTATGAAGCAGAAAAAATCTTTCTGTAACAAATTCCTATGGCTGGTATTTAATGGTTTATAAAAATTAAAATAATAATAACCAACAAACACAAGTGGTTCTCGAGTAATTGTTTCAGTTTTCAATTTATAATTAAGGGCTTTAACTTGGTTTGCTTTAAAGTAGATTGTTTTATTTATTTATTATATCAAATTAATATTGTAAATGCCATTGCTTTTACATTCAAATATATTTTATTGCGGAAATTATTTATAATTATTTATGAACTCTTTCGTTACCGAGTGACATAAAAATTCTTATTAGATCTCTTTAATCCATGTAAGAGACGGTTGACTCGTTTGTGTTAGTAATAGTAGTTTTCAAAAATGTTCAATAATATTCCCATTTATCTATTTAACCGACGATAAATAAAGATATTGAGGCCAGTCGTGGCGCAGCGGCACAAAGTGTGACTGTAAAACCGACTGGTTGTGGGTTCGATCCCCACTCGAGGAGATGAAATATTTACCTAAATTTATATTTCCATTTCCTCGCTCTGGTCTCGTGGCAAAGCGCGGCATTGAGTTCTGCAACTCAACACGCAATGCCTCCAGAATTCGGCAGAAAGTGGGGAACGGCGTTTCTTAAAGCTAGGTTCCCTCTGCCTACCCTGAAGTGTGTGGGATACAGTGTGAAGCTAAAATAAAATAAATAAATAAATAAATATATATATAAAAATTATATTATAACAAAATCGTTGCCTAAAAAATCAATACATCAATAGTTGCCATTTTCCAAATATCATTTGCGTAAACCTTAACATTTTGTGACTCAACTCAAACACAATATAGATCCAATCCAATACAGTGAACCCAGTTCGCCATATGTGTTATTGCGATTGTTTTAACAATGGCCCCAATTTCGTCGGTTGTGTTGACATGCATGGTCAAATTTAGAAGTTTTTGTTTTTTGAATCAGAAGAATTTGGCGTTGTATATAGTGGCACGTTTGGGGTAGGTATTCGAATCTTACTTAAGGGAATATTTGTATAAATATTATATTCTAATATTGTTAAACTGAAGAGTTTCTTTGGTAGAAACTGATAGTTCGAATTGAAACTTTCTTTCAATCTTAGATAAGTTGCTTATTTGTCAAGGACGTGTATTCTATAATAAATCACGTTGGTCGTGTCAGTGTTAGAAATATTTGGAATATTTAAAATGTGTCATGTGTCACACTTAGTCACATGACACATTCCAAGTACTCGAAATATTATGTCATGTCTCTTAGTTATTTCCATTTGATGATTGACATGGCAGGTCGCAAGTAGAAGCTAGTGTTTTGTATATTTACTTTTTGTAGTAGTAACTTGTTTAGTAAAGCGCGATGTTAAATTTTGCCAGCCAGTTTAATGTTTCCAAAATGAGCGTAAAGTGGACATTGGTTTAAGTTAATTAGGTTTGCTGTCTGCGTACCAAAATAACATAATTATCTGCTTGGAACAGCGTCTGTAAACGCGACGATTGTGGGTTCGATTCACAGTCGGGGTATATATTTTTTTTCGTTGCGTCCCTCTGGTAACAAGACAAAGCGTGGCGTCGAGTTCCACCATGCGATGAGTCGAAAACGGGAGTAGAGCTAGCTTTCTATTTGCGGAACACAGCGCAAGGCAAAAAATATATAAAAGGAGAATTTTGTAGAATTTGAATGTAGCATACGAGATATACATATATTGATTTGAATGTAGGGTTACACGAGACCCACTAGATAAGCTTTAGAGGTCAGATAGCAAATTTGATGGAAACCTATAGCAATTTAGGATAGACTGAGGTGACCCTAATAAAACTGGGGAAAATGTATACAACAAAGATCGTAATAAATGAGTATGTACATACATATATACCCTATATGTTTATTACAAGGCTCCTCGTTTACGTGGTGTTTTTGAAGTAAAACGTAAAATTTTGCCTATTTCCGTTTGCGTACGAATTTTGGGAAATATTCTCTTAGTACTCCATCATACTCTTCAAAGAACTTGGTTATGACAAATTTCAGTTTTTTGTGCAGTTGCTCTGTGTGTTGTCTGTCAGTTAGTAACTAAAGTTAAATCCTATAGTATTGTAGAAAGGTATAAGTTCAAGGATATTTAACTAAAACTTCTTCAATATATAATTTGAAAAATCTATTCCTGTATATATTCATATTTATATAAAACACGTCCGTAAAGAACAAAAAACAACAACAATACAAATTCGTAAAAGTTTTCTTCTTCCCTACGTATATTACAATATCTCCCTTAGTCGGTGTTAGTACTTTACCGGTGTGTTTTGTTTTTTTGTTTGAAACATAAATTTGAATTACTTTAAATTACGTTGTTTATGAGTTTTAGATAGACAAGCTATTTTTTAGGGTTCCGTAGTCAAATAGCAAAAAACGTAACCCTTATAAGTACGTCATAACCGTCCGTTGTCATTTTACTCGGAGGCTGTATAGTTCAAATTTTTATAAGTTATAAAATACACCTAGTATTTTATGAACTGCTACAAAATGATATAATATGGTTTTGAACAGTAAAATTATTAAGGAAAACACTCCATACGTGTAATTGGGGGACGAAAAAAATCTAGAAAGCTTGTTGTGTAGGGTGTCATTAGGTAGATCTTTCAAATGGTATGGAGGTTTATAAGTTTTTTTTTTAATTATGCCAATACTTCGTGAGATACCTTTTAACTTTTGTACTACAGAGGAAAATGCCAAAAAAAACTAAGATTATAAAATAATGGTTTGAATAAAATTGATTAAGTAGTTAAAAAAACATGGGATAATACAGAGTGTCTCAAAAGAAATTATATATTTGATCAGCTTGCTGCGTGAACGCAACGCATTACAGGGGCGCGGGGGGTATGTCATTCAATAGCCTGGCTCTTGGGAATTTAGTCGCTATGGAGCGTTTCTCGGGAGCGGACCGCGCGTTGTGCGTGCGTGAATTTTACAAAAACGGTAATTCTGCGACTATAGCGCGACGAAATTTTTGCAACATTCGTGATTTTCGTCACTTAAATGATGCGCCAAGCATACCTCTCATTCGGACTTGGGTAAAGAAGTTTGAAGAGACTGGCTCAACTTTAGATAAACCAAAATCTGGACGGCCAAGGTTATCGAGGACAGAAGAAAACGTAGAACGTGTCAATCAGTCTGTTTGTGTTGATCCTGACCTCTCAATTCGGAAGCGTGCAAGTGCTTTGAACGTGCATAGATCATCGCTTCAACGCATTTTGCGCAAAGATCTAAAGCTGCACCCCTATAAAATTCAATTGGTGCAGGAGTTGAAGTCCCAGGATCCTATTCAAAGACTAGAATTCGTAAACGAGATAACCGAGAGATTACAAACGTTCACCAACATCATATTCTCTGATGAAGCTCATTTTCATCTGAATGGGCACGTTAACAGGCAAAACTGTCGCTATTGGAGTACAACTAATCCGAAACGCAAGCATCAGAGACCTCTTCATTCGCCTAAAGTAACCGTATGGGCTGCAATGTCATCGCGAGGAATAATCGGCCCATACTTTTTTGAAGACGCGGGGGGGCGTGCACTTACAGTTAACTCAGAACGTTATGTGAAGTTGTTAGATGATTTTTTGTTGCCTGTAGGCAGAGAATTCTGCAGTGTACTGCAGAATTCTCTTGGTTATAGTCAAAGGACATGGTTCCAGCAGGATGGAGCGACGTCACACACGTCTAATGTGTCTCTATCACGAGTTCGTGAGATTTTTCCAGGAAAATTAATCTCCAGAAAAGGGGACATAAATTGGCCTCCACGCAGTCCTTGTTTGACTCCGATGGACTTTTTCCTGTGGGGTTTCCTTAAATCTAAAGTGTACGTCAACAAACCAACTTCTCTGGCGCAATTAAAACAAAATATTCGCCACGAAATGGAAGCCATCACTGAGCGTACTTGCCAAGCCGTCATAAGAAATTTTAGCGTTAGGTTGAATGAGTGCCGTAAACGCGAGGGTAAACATTTGGATGACATTATTTTTAAAAAATAAATTCTCAAAGTCTGTATTTTAGAAATAAATAATCATTTTACTAATAAACTACTTAGTTTTTGTTTTATGATATTTATAAATATAAAATTTCTTTTGAGACACCTATTTCCTCGCTCTGGGTATAAGACAAAGTAAGTCTCGCGCGAAAATTGGGCGGAAAAAAAGGAACAGAGTGTCTCAACATTATGTTCTCTTTGCTACCCTGCTATATGCAGGATCATCGTGACAGGAGAAAAACGATTGTTAAACAATTTTTTTTTAGCCCTATTATTTGCATTTTATAATCTGTTAAGCTTACAATGATAATGTAATACCAACATTAGATAACCAATAATTGAAAATAGGATCGTTAAAACAATTGTGTTTTGGTACGAGAAAATTAGATAACATTTAGGTATTTATAATCCTCATCATTTCAATTTGCGGTAATTAGTTACATGTTAATGAATGTATAGAAAAATATACATGATGGTCCTGGACTTCTGGCTAAATTGATGTTAGTTTTTTAATGGCTCTGACCTAAATGCTTATAATTTAATAATTAAAAAAAAAGTTTCTGTCAACTATGACGTTTTTCAATCTTCTAAGTACATATTTACATAAAATAAATGGTATATATACGTAAAAGGGTTTTTATATATATTTATTATATGTATATCAACTCTATATAAATAAACTCTATATTAAAAACAATATGTGGGGAAATCTGAAATATTTAACCAGGTTTAAACGTTTTTGGGTTTAATTACCACTCGAAGGAATGTATTATTTTCATGATAGCAAGACAGCGCAGCGTTGAGTTTCGCCTCTCAGCACGCGAGTCTCGAGAATTTGGCGGAAATTGGGAAAGGAATTGGAAAAGAGTGTCTTTATACTAGGTACTCTCTGCCTATTGTGTATTGTACTAAATGCGGAATACAGCATGAACTTAAAAAAAATCTTACCATTTTTGCGGAATTAATAAAGAGAGACTAGCGTTGAGAGTCTCCGTTTCTCACTTTCCGTTATTTTATAATATTCCGTGTACTATATACGTGTCAACTCAATCCTATATTATCCAAGTAAAGAACATCGTATAAAAATATTAATCACAGTTTTATGTGCACGTGACGTTATTATCTTTAGCAGATTAAACTATTATAAATAATTAGAATTTGTTTATTTTTTATTTTTTATCGCGTTACATTTACCGATTTTGATTAAGTGTCTTACATTTTTTATATTAGGATTAAGATACTATATGCATCTTTAAATATAATATTAAATTTTAAAAATAACTTAACTTTAATTAACTATTAAATTTTAAAAAGATTTATGATGGAAAAGTGAGCGGTAAGAGAGGTAGGGGGAGACCTCGGTTGACCTTCGAAAACACAGTATCGAAGATACTGGAGGAAGGTCACGTAAAAAGCATGAGGATCCCCCGAAGGGCATGTATGAAGAGGTTGATGACAGTGGACGAGGCGAAAGAGGTATGTAGAGACCGTAGCGTTTGGCGCTCCGTTCTCTCTGACTACCCCGCAAGGGATAAAGCGTGAAGCTAAGTTAAGTTAAGTTAAAAATAACTTTACTAATTTAGTCATTTTTAATATCCTTGAAATGAGGCCAGTCGTAGTGTGGCTTTAATTCTTACTCGAGTAAATTAAATATTAAATATTTTCATTTTTATTCTTACTCTGTTAACAAGGCAAAGCGTAGCGTTGAGTTCTGCCACTCAACACGCAATATCTCCAGAATTGAGCGGAAAATTTGGAACGGAAGTGTGTTAATGGGAACTAAGTGTTACAACACTAGGCTCCCAGGTTCCCTCTGCCAACCCTGCCATGTGCGGGCTACAATGAGAAGCTTAAAAAAAGATAAAAATCAAAAGCTTAATCCAAATAAGTAATAACTGTTCGTTTCCATACTTGGAAATTACTAATACACAAGTTGTCACAATTGTCACGAATATGACGGAAAAAATGCAAAGCCTGTAATTTAAATGTTATTTGAATTCTTTTGAATAAACGTTTTAATCCTGTATCATATGGGAACCTTTTGTTTTTATAAAATTTGTTGAAAACCATTCATTCGTTATGCCTATGCGTTATTTTTTTAATCTATAGACATTATCTGTGGCTGGGTTGGGAATGGGGATCAGAGCGTATTTTGCTTCCTCCACAGTCATTTACCACTCCGTATATTCCCTCTGGGGAGTTTGCAATCTTTGTTCATGACCTTTCTTCACTTTTCTGTATTATTAATAGTATATTTTTGGGGGTACTTTTGTTAATCATTAAACAACTTCCGTCATTTCATTTCCACAATGAAAAAAACTATTTTTAACTTTCTTAAAATGTTATTCCACACTTAGGAAAGAAGTTTTTATACGTTTTCAAAATAAGTATTTTTCTAAATAAGAATTCAAACTAGTTAAGCACTCTCTTTCACTATAAATGTCATACATTATTAGTTAATAAGGCTGTATTTAAAATCTTATAGAATTTAGTCACTATGTTCTTCTATTAAAACGAAGTGGCACAAATATAGATACAAAACCAACAATAACATTTGAAAGTAGAAAACGTTCACGTATCAAAAGAGACAAAGGTTATAACATTTCAAAATTTTCTCACTCCGACCTAAAATTTTCATAATAAAAATAACCGGCGAATGCAAGAAAATATCTAATTAAAATATAAACCAAAGTTATAAAAAAATACTTCTAGCGTGAAGCATTTTTTATACAGATGAATCCTACTGCCCAGTGTTAAGACACTTTGTTCGTTCGAGATATTGCGTGTTGTTAGCGTCGGGTACTCAACGCCGCGGTTTGTCATGTTACTGAAGCGAGAAAATGTTATTCCCTCTAGTGGAAATCGAACCCACGTTATACACTATAAACGCTGAGCTACTGCGCCACGACGGCTTTTTGTACAACACTTGTATATAATAAGTTAAATAATACTCAATTGTAGTGAACAAACACAATTAATCCGTTCATTTATACATGCAACTGTTAATATCGTTCCGAGAGTGAAATTACCACGATAATGTCGACTTAAAATGATTTTATTCCATGGTGTTAAGGTTCATTTTCCAATGACATTTAAATGTAAAGTTTTTTTTGTAACAAACGAATGCACACATTCCACTCATATGTGACTTAAATGACATGAACAGTTTAGTTTTCATAAACATATAGTACTCTATTACTTACTAGTAAAAATTACTTTTAGGGTTCCTTATGAAAAGAATAAGAACGGAACTCGTTTGTCTGTTCGTACGTCTGATAATGCCAATATTTTTTGAACTGCTGAAAATAATTATATAAATAATTATAGATTTTGAATTGAGAGAAGAAATGAAACAAAAAATATTTTTAATTAACTGCATCATGTGACATATCTAATGAAAGTTTGTGGTTATTATTTAATTTGATTATAGTTTTACAATAGAGAATTCTAGTTTTACATTCAAGAAAATTGCGTGATAATATTATTTATATGATTGCTATACATTTTATTCAATGACTCTCAATATTTGGCTTTACGAATTAAATAAGGTATATTGGTAAAATTTTCTGTATTACCCGAGCAAAGTAAAAGAAAGACAGTACCTACTACCTAAAAACTGTCAATAAAAGTATATAGCAATATTTTTTAATAATTATTAATAGTATATAAATATTTTGACGTTTGCTTAAATATTTGTAAGTCAAATCATGCAAAAACATAAAACGATATGGAATGAAAAATGGCATATCCTTTTTGTCTTGGTAAATATCCCGCATTAGGCGGGGCAGATAAAGAGAATCCGAGATATGACATGTATATATGACTGTGTGATGCCTTTATTTTTTAATATATATTTTTTACTTATACTTTTTTCGCGGATAAGCAGAGAGATTCAAGTGTCATGACACTCTAATCTGTTCGTGTTTTCCGAATTCGAAACGCTGCCTTTTGAGTGGTCGATCTTTGTGCTACCAAGTATAAGCGCGGTAAATAAAAATATTTTAAGTATATCATTTCCTCCAATGAGGATCGAACAAACTACCTTTGGGATTTTAGTCAAACGCTTTTGCATTGCGGCACAATATATACATATAATCAGGAAGCCATTTTATTAAACTAATAAAGACATTAAACAAACAGCTATAACTTAAGTGTAGAGAAAATCAGTGGCAGTAATCACTTAATAACGTTAAGGATGTCAACAATTTCCTTTGTCTGTTTGTCTGTCCAAACAATTTTTTTGCGAGATTTCGAGATTTCTCCGAACAGGATGCTTTTAGTTAGTTTTAATTTTGAAAATATTTGAGGCGGTCGCATAGTGTTTGATTGTAAATGACAGCGGTTTTAGATTTGATTCCCACTCGGGATAATTGTATGATAATTGAATAATTGTATTTCCTCGCTATGGTGACAAGAGAAAGCGCGTTGTTGTCCGTCACTCAACAATGCCTCGAAAATTGGGCGGAAAGAGAGGAACGGAGCGTTTCAACACTAGGTTCCCTCTGCCTACTCTCCTATGTACCCGGGATACACAGTGAACTGAAAAAAAACTTATAACGTAACATTCAAAAATGTAAATAACCATTTTCTTTTTATTGTTCTAACAAATATATCCTTTTTTTCCTAGCATCAGAATGGCCGGTCGTAAATAAGCCGTTGAAAGTGATACAGACCAAAGAGAACAAATTGTCGAACAGATTTTTCCCCTACGACGACATCGAAACGGAATGCCAGCTGAC
>DWQW01002507.1:0-26533 GCA_018249695.1 Heliconius erato demophoon | reverse complement strand
TATTTACATATTTTATTTATATTAAATATGTTTGTATCAAGTTCTGTCGATTTGTTTACGTTTCCCAGGCCTAATTACCGATAACAACCCATTCAAGAGGTGTCGTTAGATAGAAATGAATACCGAAGGCATATTATGTCAACAAATAAATTGTCATTATCATAATTGTAAAAATAACATGATAATTTGGAAATGGTTGATGGTTGACGGGAATGAATCGGTAAATTTAATTGTTATAACTGACCATCAATCGACGTGATTAGTCACAGATGTATATAAATCGGACAGTTGATGCGCATGCGCATGTTGATTCCTTGACACATTTGCAGCCTGAGTCATGGTATAATTTCACAACACAAGGTTCTCGTCATCGTGATGTGGATTATCAGCTCACTTATACAGACTTTCATATAGGGAATAGACAGATAAAGATTAACTTCCTTTGTATTAATGACATTCTCAGTTTTATATAGGTACCTAAGTACGGCACATGTATAAATTCTTTGTAACATTTATGTGTTATACAGAATTGGTATGTTTACTGTATAATCCTAATAGTAGGTATATTTTAAGTCATTTTTTTACATTTTAAAAACATTTCGGTTTTAAAGAGCACCCAATAACTATAGTATACCTACCTATTACTGTGGGAATTAACACTGGTTGCGAGACACTATAACAAAGAACTTATGGACGTTTTATTTCCGTGTTACGAAGGGGTTGTAAGACCCTATTTGATTTGTTACTAGAACCAGGAAATATACTAAAACGGGTTTTCAGCACAACCGGTTCTAAAATCATAAGTGGCTGTAGTTATATACAAGAATTTAACTTAGTTAGATGTTCCTTTTCCATACTATATCGAATATTACACATCTACTTTGCACATGAGAAATGTACATTGAGTACATAACCGTATGTTGTAAATTAAGTATTTACATAGGTAAGCGATAAAAATTAAAAGAATGGCTAATTTCCATGTGTGTACCATTCCATTTCGAAACGGCAATATATGTTTAACACGCAAAGTAGACGATTTATCATCTAACCGATTCAATTTCATAGGATAGCCTAGACTTTTGGTAGCATTTAAGAAGCATACAAAAATTATGACCTAAGAGATAACAATTTTTTTTGATTGATTGAAAATAATGGGCAACATTTTTAGCCTTTATTTGATAAAAAAACAGCTATTTCTTGAAAAAAAAAGCTACTTAAGTTCCATAAAAAATAAATTTATTGAGAACCGCGAGTATTTGAAATAAGTACGAAAAGTTTTTATAGCTTTTTTACCGTTTATTTAGATCATCCATAAAAACCATTAAAATAATTCGAACATCATTTTTAGTCGCTATTGTTTTTCATAGTCATCATTATAATTATCACAATATGTATATGATTACGTGTCACGTCGATCTCATTTAACATACCTTTTTTGTTATCTAGGTCAAATGATCCATACAATGAGTTTATATAACTTTTAGCAATAATAATAACCAACGTCTTTATAAGTTAAAAATCTTTTATAGGTGCATATGGAGCGTAGGTAAACGAACAACGAAACTAGTTTGGGCCCAAATAATAATCGCGACGAGACGGTTTCGTTCTCGATTATTATTATGCGGACGGGACCGTTTCACAAAGACGTATGGCTCAGTTCAAAGGTGCTTAACCCCAAAAGTTGCGCAAAAAATTAGATCGCTGGCTAAGACGAAAGTTCCAACCGGAACGGTGCTGAAGCTGGGCATATCGCACTAAGAGCGACGCGGCCGGGTGCGGAGGCGCAGGTGCCGCCGCCGCCCCGCTCCGCGCCCATTGGCCGGGGCCCCGCGCCCTCCGCCGATTGGGTACGGCGCACGTGCGCGGCCTACCCGCCGCCACCTGGCCGCCGCTGACGGGGAGCGCATATAAGCGGCCGACTTCCCTCACCGCACCACTTCCACTTCCAGACGTCGACGAGTGCACGTGTACGTCACTCGCGCTCCGAACACGAAGGCGTCGTCACGTCTTGTTGTTGTCTACTTGCATTGTGATTTATGGATTGTTTTGATACGCTAGTGAAATTGTGAACGTTGTCAATATATTTACGGATTTATACTATACTTTACGTTTGAAGTGCTTGTGAAAAATAGTGGAAGATGCTTGTGGAAGATTCTCAAACCGCTCGCGCAATGTTTTCGAAGAAATATGCGCACTGTCCGCTGAAGAAGCGGCCGGTGCTAGTCCGGGAGGAGCGTCCGGCGACGCCGCCTACTACGCCGCCTCACCCCGCCCACATGGCTACACGGCTTTATTACGATTATCATTGTAAGTACAATTTAATAATTAATAACTATTATACTAATAATATATTAACAAATACTCATAATCATAAAAAAAAAAATATTTTTCAGAAATATCGTCGACTTTTATAGATATTTCCTATATTTATATTATCTATTTAACTATTTCTATTACAATTCTATTACAAAATTGAATATCTATATATTTTGTAATGTCGAAAGAATTAAGAATGGTTTATAATAATCTTTTTTCATTGTTTCATAGGTGATACAGAAAACGATGAACCACAAAATTTAAGTACGAAGCCCGAAGATTTGTCTAAAACTGGTAATTACCCCAGCAAGGCGACGTCACCGTTTGCCACTGCAGCTATTAAAGTTGAACCAAAAGAATGGCCGCAGCAACAATTGGAGTACTTGGCATCATGCCGTGCACGACTAGAACCTGTGCCCACAGAAGTCGCTAGGCCAACACCACAATACGCCTATTTACCGAGCCTTTATCCGGCGTACCCATTGGAAGAGCTATATCCTGCTGCACCTGCGCTATCCTCTCCTGGACACCCACAAATTTACCCGCACTATTCACCAGCATCACCGCCGTCTTCATGCTCACCACCTCCGTGTCCGGAAGACTTACGCTCACCGAGCTCAGTCTCATCTGACTCAGGTGTTTCCGTATCAGCCCCTCGTCGTCCTCGTTATCAATGCCCCGACTGTGCAAAATCTTATTCCACATATTCTGGACTCTCTAAACATCAACAATATCACTGTGCTGCCGCGGAAGGAAGTCTTGCGAGAAAATCTTTCAGCTGCAAATATTGTGCAAAAGTTTATACATCACTTGGGGCCCTCAAGATGCACATCAGAACTCATACTTTACCATGCAAATGCCATTTATGTGGGAAAGCTTTCTCACGACCATGGCTGCTGCAAGGACACATTCGTACCCACACTGGAGAAAAACCATTCTCGTGTCATCATTGTCGTCGTGCTTTCGCTGATAGATCCAACTTACGGGCCCATTTACAAACGCATTCTGATGTCAAGAAATATTCATGCACGAGTTGCGGGAAAACGTTTTCCCGCATGTCGTTGTTAAGTAAACACTTAGAGGGGGGATGTGGAGCCCCTGGATCATCCCCGTACGAATATCATCCGGAAGCTCTCTCATCAACACATACCCACCAACAACTTCCGCCACCTGCGACAGTTCATGCTTACTGAAAGACTGAACTAACAGAACCCTTGATCTCGAATGCTCTTGATTAAGATTTATTACTAACACTCACTAATGTAAAAAATAGTATACATTTATTTAAAGTTAAATTATTTGTGTAAAATTATAAGTTAAAGAAGCATATAACTTTTTTGCTATTGTTATGTGCGTCGTTGAATAAACAACTTAGATGTAAGTAAAATAAGTAATTTCGTAGATACGTTCGGTCGCCTTGTCGCGGCGTCGCTAGTCATATGGCATTTGTCGAGTGTCATACACTTACTTATACATATATGCATATATTCATATCCTAAGCCATGTACAAAGTGCCTTAATTATAGACGATTAATATATTCTTAAAAAATTATAATAATGTATATGCTAGGAGTCTATTATTTAATACCATTTATAAACACAAACTATTCGTGAGGCTGTAAAATTATGTTTTTTTTTCATTTCTGTTACATGTGTACACAGAAAAATAAATTATTTAAAAATATATATATATTTTATTTCATAGCCCTATATTAAATGAATATCCAAGATTAATTTAGATAAATAAAATTTGTCAGTTTGTATATCACACCTACCAGAGGGGACTTTCTCTTTGCTAAACATTATCCTTTCTTTTGTACTAAGTATGTAGTTATTTGTTATTAGACAATTTTATTCAGATCAATCAACATCGAATGAAAAGAATCGGTAATGACTTAAAGTTAATAAAATTATATTACACAAAAACCGGTTAAGTCCGAGGTCGGACTCGCCCATCGAGTCTTCCGTACCATTTTCAGGATTATAGGTCAACAGGAAGTATAAATTATATAAGCTAACAAACTTGTATGAAATTAACTACAAATATAAGTTTGTAATTTTTTTTCCATGAAATCTTTATTTGTATTGCAAGGTTCCTGTAGGTTTTAGATTACGCGGCGAATTTCATACAAAATGCACCAAAATCGATGCATTAGTGGTCGTATCTTTTGATTACATTGACTTAATAATAGCTCGATTTTTTTTTGTGCTCCAAGGGACCATAAATTTGATTATTTATGGTTCCTTGAAGCACAAAAATAAAATATTTTAGCTTAACAAAGTAATCCTATAAGGGTTCTGTTTTTATTTTTTAAGTTACGGATCTCTAAAAAACGACAGACAAGATGATTATGGTTATACGATGATTATCTACACTAACAATTGTTATTCCACCGTTTAATATACTACAACACATCAACAAAATATTAAATTACAAATATCCGAGAAATGTTAAATTTCTATTAATGTAAGTAAATATCTTATAGAAATAGAGATATCTATGTCACCACTGTAACGATAACGTCTCAAAGAATACTTAAATGTCATTTACTAATAAGAAAGTGATCTAATAAGATAACAATCAAATCGTTCTTAGCCTTTAACCTCGTCAAGAAACGTGCGCTAAGTTTCTTAATATTACTGACATTAGTTATAAATACATATCAAAATCACAATTGGAATAGAATAAAAAACATACATTCATTTTTCTGGATGTATTTCCATTATTTTCATATCAGAACACGCGAAAAATCACATGATAATATGTATTTAGTTTACAGTTGAGCTTGAGTACATCAACGCCGGTAGTCGAGTATACATCAACCTACACAACTACCAATTAGAAAGAGCTAGTGAAGTTGTTATAGAGAGCGCACGTGAGCGCTGTGATTCCCAGCGATTGCTCTGCAGAGAGCATCGCCGTCGGCGCGCGCGTGCGCTGCGTCTGCGCACGTCGTCCGACTAGATTATATTCTAATTAATTAATTCTGTCTTTATTTGAATCATGATTATCTAAGTCGAGATTGGCCACTGATATAAATTACCAGTTAGAGTTAACACTTCTAAATCTTATAAGAAAAAAGTTAGAATTTTGTGATAGGTTGGAATTTTTTTTTTATTTGAACATAAACACACAATATACATTCACAGAAACATCATCTACGAAAAAAATCTTCAATATCTATGCTACGATTTTTTTAACCTGCTATATGTGGATGCACATAGCAGAGTAGGCAGAGGGAACCTAGTGTCAAGTCACTCCGTTACCATTAAGACACTTCCGTTTTATATTTTTTGCTGAATATAAATAATATTATTGATGTACAATTGTAATAAGCACTTTTTGTCATTACTATGTCACAATTGAAGATGTATCGAAGAGTTGGTAAGTCTACAATCCTTATAGATTTAAGACTAGCAGCGGCAATGGACTAAGTCGAGCTCAGACGATAAGCATGATTTGTAACGTGGCACGTCGGCGCGTGCGCTCAAATAAATGTGATTTCAATGCGCACCTTCCAATAAATTATCTAACCCACTTTTGATATGACAATATTATAATTTATAATATCTTCACATTTGTGTTCTCTGATAAAATACATACGTAAAAATAAAAACTTTAAAAGAAAAGGTCTAATGTATCATGTATTTTCGTAGTATTTAAAGTTGTTGTTACTATTATTATTGAAAAATGTAAAAGCATATTAGCTTTGTTTATTTTCAAATTGACTACAACGACATATCACCGGAGACTAGACCTTTAGATTTTATAGAACGTACCCTAAATTCTAGCTTACTAAGAGAAACAATAAAATACTATATAGAAAAATTAGATTTGTATTTTAAAATTCAAATCATCTATTTAAAATAGGACAAATATATGAATAGCTAAAATTTAAAGGTAAAGAAAACCTTAAGAAAATCATGATACCAGCCGCTTCGATAAATCGCATGATCTTGTGCCAATAACTACAGGCAAGACGGTGAAGTATGGTGCAGGGCGCGCGTGGGCGGGACGCGGCGCGCTTCAACGCCTAACAAAAGATTATTCTCTAGTGGCGAACCTTTATAGATTCGTCTACGTAGATTTTACTACATTATATACCAAAACCCGGTTCTAACTCCATATTTTTGTACACTGGTTAAAAGGAGAACAGTCTAATATTTTAATATTAAATATGAATACTGCAATATAAAAATGTGATGTTGTACATCACATTTCAATAGATATTGTTAAAAGCTTTCAGAAATGTACGAGTTATAGCACGCATTTGTTCCTCGGTAGACGTACGTTCTGAATTTCAGCTTCCTACCTCTAGTAATTTTGGTTGACAGAAAACGTATCAAATAAAAAAAATCAACAACATAAGAGTTTTATGTAATGTAAAATATAATAAAAAAATAAAAATAAATGATATGTTTAGAACGAAATTATCTTTATAATATGTATAAAGATAATTTCATTTTTTAGCTTCACGCTGTATCCCTTTGAGGGAACCTAGTGTTAAATCTCAACCATTGCCTACTTTCTGCCGAATTCTAGAGGCATTGCCTGTTGAATGGCAAAACTCAACACTGCATTTGCCTCATTACCAGAGCGAGGAAATGAAAATATAAAATATTTAATTTCTTCGAGTGGGAATCGAATCTACAACCTGTCACATTTGCAGTCACACGCTTATGCCCCTGTGCCATGATGACCTCATTTTTAGATATATGCTTTTAAGCACAGCGATACAAAAGCAAGTAGCATTTTTTTAATAAATCACATAAAAAAATATGTTAGACACACCACTGGACCGTTTTAAAATGTATATTTTCCATTAATAAATCAGTTGATATATTTGACTATTTCCTCCTTAAGAAACTTAAATTCGTGAATAATTGATAAAGATGAATGATTGAAATGATAAATATCTGTTTTGTACAAAAAAGATACAGTTACTAATTTCGTATTTATGTACTAAATGAACAACCAAGCTTTTGCAAACCTCTCCGTACAAAAGACATCAACGTCTACATATCGGTTTACATATTAATTATTATTTCTTCTAATACATACACCATTTGATAGATGTAGAAAAATATATATTGATTATATTTATGTAAGACCGTCGTGACGCAGTGGCACAAGCGTGTTACTGTAAGCGTGATGGGTTGTGGGTTCGATTCCCACTCCAGGAAATAAAATATTTAATATTTTATTTTTTTCGCTTTGGTTCCACCACTCAACACGTAATGCCTCGAAAATTCAGCGGAAAGTGGGGAATGGAATGTCTTAACACTAGGTACCCTCTGCTTACCCTGCTATCTGCGAAATACAGTGCTAGAAAAAAAATATACATGAAAATATATGACTGTCTTTTATATTTTTATCTTGTATTGTATTCCTTCTTTAGCACATTTAATTAAATAAATATAATACAAAATGTGGTAAGTTATGATACGGATTGTTTATGAAAGCTTTGTTACGAGTTCGTTAAAGTACACAGGAGAACATAAACAGCCTATCTTAGTACGAAATATAACGAAGAGGCTACATCATTGTTGCTGGATGCTTTACATAGAGCAAAGAAATATACAGATTACTGTTTTTCGTTTAAATTCTCTAATACATTTTAAAAGATATTGATACAGTATGTAAAATTGTACAATGTATGTAAAATTAATATCTTTTTTTTAATATTTCCTTTTTAAGGTTAAATATGTACATTACTTTAAGTTTTAAATTGGTCAGATTCGGTGATAGTCCGTCGAGAGGACTCTACAAAGACGCGAGCGTTAATACAATAATCCTGTCGGTATAAAAATTAACCGGTGTGTAACGGTACCGCGCGTAGGCGCCCGACCCTCACCTCCGACCGAGGTAGAGTCCTCATGTGCGAAATTGTTTCACATAATTTGAATTATAGATTATTGTTTTATATGTGAAAAACGTAAATATATTTTAGTCTCTATATTTTTGTTTTATACTCTTCATTACTATGAGATAATAAAAGTAAAAAAAAAACGATGTTTAACATAGTTTATGAATTAAATAATGCATATATATATTTTTCGTTAATAAAATGTTTATCAATCTCAAAAGTAATATTGCTCCAAAAAGCATAAATGCTCAAGTGGAGAAATCCATTATTATAGAAAGTTAAACATTATTACTATATTATTCCGTTTTACTTTCATTTCATATTGTGTATCTGGAAAACATAAAAAACTTAATCATATCAATAAAATCACCACCAATAACTAAAGATGCAATCACTACATGTTTATGATGGAGAAATCAGCACGATGATAAACTCTCATCATTAAATGCCATTCGTTAAAATATCCCCTTAGTAAAAATCTGTAACAAGAAAGGTAATAAAAGAAATAACAATGAATAAAATGTCAATTATAACAGGTGAAATCGCGACAGGTCCGGGTCGGGCCAGCGTCATCAGTAATTATAAATAAAATATAGCAATTGTGTGTCGCCTTGGCGGCCGCCTTGCTGCCGCCTTGATGCCGCCTTGCGGGACGCTCATGTAGAGTTCTATCATATAGGTATCTACATATCATTTTTGTATTTCGATCATTTAACATTTTTGCATTTCAACAATTAACTTGTTATTTACATTTAAAAACAAAAATTATTAAAATCGAAAGAAAATGACAAATTGAATTGAATATAAAATTAATATAAATGAATATTATATAAAAATGAATATTATATATATAAATGAATACAGTTTAGATTTTGATGTTTCTAAATAACAAGTGAGGCCAGACGTGGCGCAGGGGCACAAAGTGGGACTGTAAAACCGACTGGTTGTGGGTTCGATCACCACTCGAGGAAATTAAATATTTCTTTACATTTATTTTCTTCGCTCTGTTGTCGAGGCAAAGCGCGGCGTTGAGTTCCGCCACTCAACACGCAATGCCTCCAGAAGTCGGTGGAAAGTAGGGAGCGGAGTGTTCTCTCTGCTTACCCTGCTGTGTGCGGGAGACAGCGTGAGGCTGTTTTACTTTTTTTTAATAAATAGTACTAGAGGTAACATTACATAAACCTTGTTTAATTACTGATGTACAAATATATGCGTAATTTATAAAATTAGCCTTATCTTCTAAATCCAACTGTCGAACACATGGCGGTTTGAAGAATGTTAGTATAAGTGTAATAAAAAGTGGTAATGTCACGGCGATAGGGGTAGAGGGTGTAGAGCAACGGAGCGTGGCGCATGGTCACTGCAGGCTGCGCACGCGCCTACGTGCCTTCTTGACACGTGCCATTTTATTATAACATTTTATATTTCACATAAATATAATTGACACTGTGCTTAAGCATTATCCCATTGTAGTTCCGCGTTAAACTGACTTGCGTAATCTCGCGCGGGCTCTGATAACCTTTGCCTGTACGTAGCGTAGGCGGTCTAGTATTTGTTCATCGTGGCCACCCAGCGGGCAGATAATTACCTATAATATTTTTATATGTATATATAACACACTAAGAAACTGCGTATGGTGTCTTTAATACAGCTTTCTAATTAAAAACGATAAGTAATAAAGAATTTTGTTAACGACCAAACTTAAAGCAGGAACATGTCAACATTGTTTAACACTATACTGTTTTACCTATATTGTCAAACGAAACAAGTATAGGCAAAGATCTTACGAATACAAAATTAATAGTTTCAAATGTAACAGAAAATCTACAGCTTATAAACGATATATTCTGTTTTCATTTGTCACTATTTTGCAAACATGTTTGAGATAGTCGAGTGGCTATTGTTACAAGCAATAGGAACATGCCACATTTTCAGGTGCTGTCGTTTTAATATTTTATGTTAAAGAAATAGCACATGAAGTAAAGGAATATAAGTAAATAATATTTATTTGCTTTAAATAAATTAAATAAAAATTAAATTAAATCAGCTTTACGCTATATCCCGCATACAGCAGGGTAGGCAGAGGGAACCCAGTGTTAAGACACTCTGTTCCACACTTCCTGCTGTGTTCTGGAGGCTTTACGTGTTGAGTGGCGGAACTCAATACACCTCTCGAAACCGGAGCGAAGAAATGAAAATATAAATGTAAATAAATAATTTCCTCGAGTGGGGATCAAACCCTCAACTAGTCGATTTTACAGTCACACTTTGTGCCCCAGCGCCACGACTGGCCTCTAATACATATGACTGCCTTGAAATACATATTATTATTATAAAATTATATATATATAAAACATTATGAGATAAATAATTTCAAAGGCAAGGAATCAAAGTCGTTGTTTAAGTAAAAGGACTCAAAAGAAAAATTTAAAAGGAAGTTTGTTTCCTTTTAACGCAGGTTGTCATAGGAACTGGCCACTATGGATGCGGTGCCGTGTCAGGTGTTGCTGTGCTGTACGGTCGGTGCGCTGCAAGTGCCGGCCACGGTTGAGCGTGCGGGCGGGTGGCAGTTGGCAGCACGCGCCTCGCACACGACAGGTGGACGTCACGCGCCGTTACATTGCCAGTATATGCTCTAATATGTTATATTATATGTTGTGTTTGCTATCACTTTAAGCCGCAACTGTTACTTTCTTAAACATACACATTTACAAATCTGAAGCCTATTTAATACATATTACTCAGTTATCTTTGTGGTTAGTACGTAATAAATGCTTTCATGGCAGTTTTCAAGTAATTTGATGGTTAAATTATCAATCAATTGACGCTGAGCACGCAGCTCCCGGTAGTGGCGGCGGCGTCCGCACGTCCCCGTCCGCCGCGCTCGTCCGAGTGCTTCGACCTCACGCACTCGCAATTTACAGCTTTATCACCCGTTATTATTCTTAATAATATACTGCGCCACGACAACACATTAACCTCATCAAAATTCGCAACCCTTTTATTGTAATTATGGTGGCATTTCACAAGGGAAAATCGAACATTCGATAAATTATTTTAAAGCGTTACTTTACCGAATTCTTTATCGTGATGCTCACCAGAACATGAATATAAATCATTTTGTACGGAAAAATCTTTCGTACATCTTCAATCTTTAGATTACGATCTTGCTCGTATGTAAAGATTTTTAAGATCTTCGCAATTCAAAAAGCTGTTTAAAACTCATTACATCACCGTTATGAGTCGATAAGAGCGTGAAATTTTGGTAATTGGTAATATTGTGGAAGGTACATACGATATGCGGCTGTAATTTATTTTTACAGAGACCGCACTCATATCATTTTTTTCTTGCCGAATATTAAATATCTTCATTTATCAAAATTGAAGAAATCGTTACTAAAATTAAAATATTGCTTTCGATATGATATTTTACAAATATTTGCTACTTTTACCAAATAAAGCCTAATGGATTTGGTATCATAAATACCACTACATTGTCGCATCGGTATTTTGAGTGAATCGCATCCGTGTGTCAGTGTCCATTACATCGTAATCAATCATATCGTAAGTTCAAGTTTCAATCTCAGCGTGCGTCGTTTTGGTCCGAGCCGAGCTTTCGACACGGATGGAATGAATATAGCAGATAATATGATAAGAGCCTATGGAGACACCGCAGTCACGGCTCCTACCCGTTACCTATACCCACACTAGATACGCCTGTTTCAACTTTACGTACGTCTATATTTAATATAGTAGCTCTGGCAAAAAGTATTAAAAATATGCAAAAATCAAATCAGTTTCTCGCTGTATTCCGCACCCAGCAGTAGGCAGTAGAGTAGGCAGAGGGAACCCAATGTTAAGACATACCGTTCCTCACTTTTTGCCGAATTTTTCGAGGCTTTGCGTTTTGAGTTGCGGAACTCAACGCCGGGCTTTTGCCTTGGTGCCAGAGCGAAGAAATGAAAATATTAAAAAAAAATAATTCACTCTCTCGAGTGGAGATCGAACTCACAACCGTCGCGTTACAGTCACACTCTTGTGCCCTGCGCCACGACGTCCTCAAGTAAAAGTATATGCTAAAATCATAAAACATAATTTCAATGAATTATCACGTTTGAATGTTCGCCGAAAAGTATTCCAACTGCAATATATTAATAATACCTAAGTGCACGTCAATAGCGCGTGCGCAGTATTATGTGAAGTGCTCTTAACGATTTAAGTGTTGAAGAGTCGAAGTAGGATCATTTATTATTTTATCATATACATACGTAAGTCGATTTTACTTTTGATTTGCTTTAAGGAATTTTTAAGGTATAACTGTCACTTTGTAACTTAAATGTAATTGTTTTTTGCCTGGCGAGAGGCTTCTTTGTCATGAGTAAACTATTTTTTTTATATTTTTCAGTGTTTACATACTAAGAAAAGAAAACATATTTAGAAGCATTTAAATTTTTTTGCAGGAAACGTATCCAAGCCTCTTGGAAATCCGCGTTAAAATTTAATACATTTCCAATTAAATTATATTTTTGTTATCGTAAGAATTTTATCAAATAAGAACTTTTTTAAATTGGTTTTTCTGTAGTACTAAAATTTTATAATAAAAAAACAAAATTCAGTAGACGATAAAAAAACTATGACATTGAAATCTATTCAACCAATCTCTGATTGTTTGTTGACAGTTATTCTATTATTATTAAAAAAAATATCTATCGTTCCTTCGTCATACATACGAATGTACGATTAAGTATTATAAAAATGACGCGTATTTTTTGTTGTTATAAAGTATTTAAAGAATAAAATATACGCTGTAATAAATATAATATAAATTTAAGCCAATTTTATTTAATTTCGTTTGTAAAATATTCCTTCAAATGTGTCTTTCTGTTCCAATACAAAATATAATATAATAAATATTTTTATATCTAATATTTAATTAGATAATACTAGATACTATTATCTAATTTGTGCATAATCCATACAATGTTTTTTAAACATTAATACAAAAAAAAATGTATACAGCTGTAAAATAAACAGAATCTGGTTTATTTTTAAACGATTAATGTCAATCATTATATATATTCCAACAATAGAAGAACGTAACACATTTCAATGTGTCACCATTTAGAGTTAAGACATGAGCCATGCGGGCACAGGTGCGCACACGACACTCGTGCAGCGCGCAGGTAAGCTTGCTAACTGCGAACAGCTCCTGTCCACCTGTTCCGTAACACTGACCGGTATAGTAAAATTGTGATTTTTTATTAAACACGCATGATTTTTATAAGCATTACTTCAAATAAATATCTAAATAATAAGTTCAAAAATATTCATTTAGAATTCGGTGGAAAATGGGGAACGCAGTGTCTGCACACTACCGTTCCCTTTATCAGGGTTGCTGTGTGCAAGCGTAATGCTAAAAAAATATTTTTCAAAAAACCTTTTTTTTTCTTTTTTTTAAATTCGCACTTTTTTTCATTACTTCCGGACACAATAATGTGTTAAAACCTACTCTATATTTCATTTTTCACCCCATTATTATAGAAATCATTATGAATTGGGTGGCAAAACTCAAAGTTGCTTTTTGTCAAATTTTAATAAATCCACGATCATTGCAGTCAGTAATACTCATTTTAACTGTGCCACGATAACGTTATTTTTATTAACATATTTTCAAATATAAAATATCCGAAGATATTATAAATAATATTGTTATTATTAATTTTGTTTTAACTTTACAATGTATCATCCCGCACATACCAGAGACACTCCGTTCCGATTAGGACACTTCTGTTTTATCTCTCTCATGCTGAATTTTGGGTGAAGACATTTTGTGTGTTGAATGGCGAAAACTATGGCCGCGTTTTGCCTCTTAACCAGAGCCAATAAATGAAAATATTCAATATTTAATTTCCGCGAGTGGAAACCGAACCCACAACTTATTATGTCTATAGTCGTTCGCTCGTGCCCCTGCGCCACTACTGGCTCTATTATTATTATTGTCAACACATAATAATCAACAAAAAAACACTGTGTTTCATATTTTTATTATACTCAAAATTAATAATTGCTAAATGTGATAATTACAATTTAAATAACGAAGTGAAATGCTGTTTGAAGTCGATTAGTAATGGAAACTATCCATTAATGAGCGACACGAGACGGCCGCTATCATTGGCCATAAGTTACACTAGCATTAGTGTGCTGGGAAATAAGCGCGGAGGCGGACCGATTTCCCACCTAGAACTTAAACAATTAATTGTTGCAAAGCATATAGTTATATTAACTTCTTATTATGATTATACTGAGGCCAGTCGTGGCGCAAAGTGTGACTGTAAAACCGACTGGTTGTGGGTTCGATCCCCACTCGAGGAGGTGTAATATTTACTTAAATTTATATTTCCATTTCTTCGCTCTGGTATCGAGGCTAAGCGCGGCGTTGAGTTTTGCCACTCAACACGCAATGGCTCTAGAATTCGGCAGAAAGTGGGGAACGGAGTGTCTTAACACTAGGTTCCCTCTGCCTACCCTGCAGTGTGCGGGATACAGCGTGAAGCTGATTGATTGATGATTATATTGTATTAAAAATCGTATATTATCATTTTAATTTTTTATCATTTATTATCATTTTAATTAATGGTAACTGCATAGGGAAAACGGCATTGTGTAAAAGTACACAATTATAATTTGTTTTAAGATATTGATGTTTGACACAGCTGTTAGGAATAGAAGGAATCTCAATTACTTTTTTATTTTATTATATTTTTTTAATATAATATTCTAAGAAAAGTATTTAATAAATTGGAAACGAAATAAATTACCATCAAATTACGCGGAATATATTGTGGTTCTTGACAATATCTCGCCCACAATTAAGACAAATATTATTTTAAACACTTACAGATACTGATAACATTAAACACCACAGTTCAAACCTGTATTGATGCTCCCACATACATTTTATTCTGAGTGGACATCGAACCCTGGGCCACTCTGTTAACATCAGGAGTTAAGAAAAAATAATTTAAAAAGAATATAAGGAACCTTTATTACATAAATACTATCATAATTATGAAATCGGCTGCTAATCGTTTTCAGTCTTCGAACCCTAATTTAAAAACAAAATACCAAACAGGAACTACAGTGATGAGATGACTTGACACATTATTTAAATTTAAAACAGGTTGGCACGTCCGTTTTTTCATACTTGTTATTGGATTGTTTTGTTGGCTCTATATTCCTAAGCTGTTTTTGCAAAAACTAAAAAATATCTCACCATATGGGGTCATATCTTTTGAAAGATTATTTTAATGACAATGTAAAGAAAACATATGGCCAATTAATTTCTGCTAGCTCTCCTAGATGAGCGCGGTGGAACATTTACATTAGCTGTATCCGAAAAAAATACTTCATTAAAGACTCAGACCATATTGTTTAGTTTTTATGATATATTTGTTGTTTAACCACTTTTATATGAGCAATATCAATTAAATAATAGTTTATACTTTTATTTTATTATTGTTATTTATAAATTAACTCAAATTTAAGGAACTATAATTTACTATAATAAGCAAATTATAAAAATTCTTCATGACATTCTTCATACGTAACGGGTTCCTTGGTTTTTTTTTTAATTAATCAACATAACATGTATATTATATAACATTTGTATTATAACACAATAATTCAATTGTTTTTATTTTTGTTCTAACAGTACGTTCGAATTAACGTGCTATTTAATTTACTCATATTCATGAGTGCAAATGAGTATGTGTGGTAAGTCACAACCTGCTCGAAGCAAGTTTCTCGGCGCGTCGAGGCGACCATCTGGTGGGCGAACGCTTTTTTATTTTCCAAACGTGTCGTCTTGGATTCTTGTTTTTTGCATTGGCTGGCGCTCGCTTCTTTACTTTTTTTGTATAGCCAAGTTGCAGTTAACAGGTGGCTGGTTGTATGCAGGTGAGACCTGAGATTTTAACTCAAATTGTGTTAACCTCAGTGTGAAAAATCACGCGTGCTACTAAGAAAATTAAAAAAAAAGACGAAATGTCAAATATACCTGTATCTATTTAGGCACTTAATAAGACTACAACTGCATAATAGTGCATAACAGTTATGATTTTAATGCGAAACATGAAATCCTACCTGCCTACCTCGTAAAAATACCTACAGAAAATATCCGACCATAAAAAATTAAACATGCTATCTGTTATCGGCTTTATTGTTATAATTAACGTTGTATAAAATGGAAACAGGCATATATTAACCATTTCAATTTATTTAAGTAATAATTATTGTTTCATTTTGATAAATTAGTAATTATAACTGAGAGAAACTATATACAATATGTTACGATTTCTAGTTGTTTATACTGTTAGTGATTTTGTTTTATATATCAACTAAAAAAACAAATATTGATCTATATATTTATAATATCACTTGAACCCCATACTCATAGTATTTTGTGTTGAAAATCTAGTACTAATACTTTTAATATCTTATTTTGTTCACACTGTATCGCGTGTTGAGTGGCAGAGCTCAACTCTGCGCTTTTACCTCGACACCAGATAGAAGAAATAGTAATATGAAACATTTCATTTCCCCGAGTAGGAATCTAACCCACAACTTGTCGCGTTTACAGTCACACGCTTGTGCCACTGCGCCACGACTGGCCTTTAATTTTTAATTTTAAAATCACAAAAAACAATTTTCTTGTCTATGCATATCCATTCTTAACAAATATTTGATATATCGTAACTTTACTCTCAACTTTCTGCTAAGTGGACATAGTACCCTATTAGTTAACAAAAGGGAATACTTTTAACTAGAGAAATATTTAATATTAGTAAAAATATATAGCTGAGTGGTTTTTTAATCTACAACTATCATATTCTTTTCGACATACTCAAGCTTTATTATTTATATTTATCGTCTTTTTTTATTTATTATTATTATTATAGGTCAGTCGTGGCGCAGGAGCACAAAGTGTGACTGTAAAACCGATTGGTTTTGGGTTCGATCACCACTCGAGGAGATGGAACATTTACTTATATATACATTTCTTCGCTCTGGTGTCCAAGCAAAGTGTGGCGCTGAGTTCTGCCACTCAACACGCAATGGCTCTAGAATTCGGATGAAAGTGGGGAACGGAGTGTCTACCCTGCTGTGTGCGGGATACAGCGTCAAGCTGTTTTTTTTGTTTTTATTATTATAGATAATTACAACGACCACGCTTTTAGTGTTTACTATGTATCCTACCTACCTGTCGTACAAAAAAATAACAGCTAAAAAAACAACAACATGCAGCGCTCCAACTATTGTTTTATTGTTCAGGAAACACAAAATTGAACATGTAGCTTACAAAGTGTGCATCATTATTTGGATTTTTGGCTTAACAAGTATTAACTTATGTGAAAGCTTGAAAAATTGTGCCTATTACCCGAGAGCGTTCTCAATAGCCTGGCAGACCTACACCGTTAGCCTCTAGATCACGACCCAGCGGATTATTCGAGCACAAAGAGAGCCAGTGTGCGACGGACGGACACAATCACTCATAGCGTGAGTTTGTCATAGAGCGACGGCGACAACGCGTCGATCACCGCGCGACACGCTTTGTCACGGCCTGCCCCGATTTGTTCGCTGATACCACCACTTCAATTGACCCACTAAATAAATATGTTATTGTTCCAGGAGAAAAAACTATTATTTCTAAGTACAATATAAATATTATGTTGTTCCTACTAACAATTTTATATACATATAGATATTTTTATTGTAACTTAGTAAAGTAAATCACATTTAGTAATATACATACATACATAACATTTATTTACTGTAAATAAAATCGTTTTTACAACCAGCTATCGATATCTGTTAAATACCTGAAAAATTTAGTTTATGAGAAGTAATATTTATTCATCGACTGGTGTCTGCCATATTATTTCAGAAACTTTCTACAGGCGTAGTCGTTCGGATTGTCTGCGAGACGGCTGTAAAATCGTTCACCCATAAAGTGATATATAGGTTAAGACAGGCTCTCAAAAATCATTCAAAGTACCGTAATCTCATCCTTTTATTTTGTAATTTCTTCTTACTACCAATTTTGAAGAGTCGTTTAACATTTTTTAGGGCTTATTTTATGGGCTTGTGTCTGATGAACGTCCACAGTTTTTATTTTACATTACGACTCTCCCAATTCGATGAAAGTATATCATATTTTGCTTGTGCTTTCCAATCATTAAATGTTATGTTTTTATGGGAAGTGATGTCACCTTTCTTAAATGATTAACGATGTGGCTATTTACTAAGATAACTACTAATAGGTAATAGGTACTTCCAATATTGTACATAACACATGTAATGACAGTACCAATAATAAATTATTGCTTGACTTAATTATATTCCATACATATATTTAATTTTATCTATTGTCTTAACGTTATGTTATTCATGCGGACTTTAGTGTAAATTTTTAAATCATAACGTCTCAGTTGTAAACTGCTAGGCGTAAGCGTCCTGGGATTGGGAAAAGATTTGATTCCCGCCTCAATTTCAGCGACGTTTTTTGTTTCTTCTAAAACGTATAAAATATATTAGAAAAATGTACAGACCGTGTTTTTGTATCAAAAAGGAAAATACCTATATTATTTAACATTTTTAAAATTTACTAACTTGTTGCTTTTGAACGAATATATGTTTCGCTTATATAAACTACCACTTTTGAATTACAAAATGTAATTCTTGCAGACTGATCTAACATATTTCTTAGTAATATTAGTTATAACATTAAAATTTTGGCGAAATAAAATTGTCAAGTATAGGACGAGGAGGGAAACAGACGGCAGTCGCTATAGCCGGGGCGGCGTTCGGGAGCCGCGCGCCCACGCTGCGCCTGTCGGTGTCAGCGGCACCACGCTCAGTTGCTTAAATATCTTACTTTCACATTTGTTACAAGTAAACGTCAAGAACTCATCATGTTCTACAACAATATACCACGCCTTGTCTTTCTCCACCTAAATTATAAAACGGATACCCAACAACGAATATATTGGGCGTAGCGGCGTGAGTTTTGATGTGTATGCGATTGAATAAATATTCTTTCTAAATAATTAAATCACTAAAACATCGAGGAGAGGTTTTAAGTCTGGAAAAAACGAATGTTATTAGTTATTTTGAACACTGGAACACCTGAGTTTTGATAAGTTGAACTATAAGAAATAAGGCTGACACTTAGGATAAACATTAGAGTGCATTAAATCATGTTGCTGAGTGACACGGTGGATGCAACGTAAAATTGTTTCTGAATAATCACTTATATAAATAAAACATTTCTATTTTTCTATTGAAACAATCTAATTCTTAACAACAGCTGATGAAGAGAAAATTAACACAATACTTTAATACTATTTTAGTATTCTAATTATAATATAGGCATTGATAATAATGTTAATTGTTATTGCCTACTTTAATGAAGATTTTTTTAAAGCGTAGTAATTAGCGTATAAAATAAAACAACTAATTACTATTTTAATATTAAAAACATGAAATACTTATATATAAATCTGGCCCAAGATCTTAAAATAAACTGCAAGTACAAACATTATCTTGACACGCCCGTTTCCTACGACGAACAAGTGACTAATGAAGCATTGCACGTCTAAATATTCATGAAGGCAGTTAGCGTGCGTGCTCGCGCCCAAAACTGGAAGCTCTAGCATCAACTCTCGTAACCTCCACAAAAGGATTAAGAGGAAATGTATTTAAACAAAACCTGTGATTGTATATAAAATATTTATAAAAGCTTGTGAAATTTAGAATCTACATATTAAAGTATTTACATTAATAAATAATTAATGTGATATGATTGTAATAAACGAATACCTATCCGATACGTAACAAGAAAAACTATGTAATAAAGACGACACGTTATATAATTTAATGTGTTTTTATACATAATTTGTAAGTGACCTTAACTAATATAAGAATGCTTTGCCCTAAAGATTACGGATAGTTTACTACAACTATATAATATCTTATAATGAGGAGTATTACATCTCATCTTTGTTGCGGGATGCTTGAACTAGTAACTGTAACACTCAACTAGAAAAATATTTTTTCTGTAGTGCGTATAATAGTATGTGTCTAAAATTCCAATTTACATTCTTGTTAGGTACCTATTCGTTAGTTTCAGATGGTTTCATTTGATATTAGAATATTTGTTCGTTATTCAAAAATATTCGCCCTCGTTATTGTCTGTGGCGGCGTGAGCTATTATTGTGAATTCAGGCACAGCGCCATGATCGACATCTATTTACTTTTGAACTTAACAACAGAGTAAACACCCATTATTAAGCGAACGCGTTCCAAAAACTCCACATCGACTATATCCATTGTAGTTGGTCTAAACCGTTACAAAAATCACGGTTAATTATCTCATTAAAATATCATAGTGTGTTTTTGTGCTCGTGATCAAACATCTACTTCAAAAATATGACTTACATGATCCAAATTTTGATTTATTGTGTATATTTAAACCCATAATGAATGAAGATCATGATATAAAACAACCGATCAAGAGCCAGTTGGTTTTATTCACTGAGGATTCCGTATAAATTTTATGATTATAACGTGTAGGTCAATGGAACGTCACTTATAAATTTAATAAACTTAAGTTTGCATTGATTGCATTGATGCACTCATTTTGTATGAAATAAACTGCAAATGGTCAGTTTTCAGGAGGCACGGGTTCGAGTCCCGCTACGGACAATTTTTCATACGTTTTCTACCTAAACTACAAATAGATTGACAGATAAGTTAGTAATTATTTTTTCTATGGTAGCAATCAATTTTCGTTGTTGGAATATTTTCGTTGTTGTAAGTTATTTGCAATTTTTATTTCTTTTTTAATTGTAGGTCCGGAAAATAATGTATAGATTTTGGTTAAACGATAAATTTCATATGAAATGCAACAAAAAAGATGCATAAACGCATCTTATCGTATCTTTTGATTCGTTGGCTTAGAAGTTTAACTTTGTCATTGCTCCAAGCGACCTTGATACCTCAACGCGAGACGAACAACAAAATGATCTTATAAGCATTTATTTTTTTCTTTTGAAGTACAGAACCCTAAAAAAAATGAATAAGTAAAGAAAAAAGAATAAAATAAATAAAGAAAGACATGAAAGTAATATATCACCATTTCAAGTAGTGTAGCTATCAAGCGATACATATTTAATTATAACCTACAGTATCTAAAAATTATGGCCGTAAAAGAAAGAAGGCTAGGGTGGTAATATTTTAAGATTTTTTTTAGAATTATTACTCCATACGTTTTTGCCATAGGCAGCATAAAATTATAGATAAGAATATAAAAGTTTATAGAATTACGAAGCTTACGTACTGTGCTCTTTATGCCGCCGTTTTCTTGTCATTATTTAGATATATATTAATATTAACAAGATTTAAAATATACCTTATATGAAAAAAATGCATATTTTAACAAAGTATCATAGTAAAATGGTAAATACCTACGCCGTAAGTAACCGCAATTATATTTTCTCTTTACAGTAAGGCTCTACTCGGGTGTCGTTGGGAGAAAGCAGTGCAATACAGACGCCGCGAATCCGACACGTGTCGCTAGTTATTTAATTAGTATAGGGTGTCGGTGCTGGCGGGTGACGGCGGGTGAGGCGGGTGACGGTGACCACATACAACGGTTACCTGCGGCCGCGCAGCCGACATAGCCGGAACGAAATGCGATAACTGCCCGCTACTAGAATCTTACACGCTTCACAAATTAATGATCAATTTTCATTACACATGTTCAACCCTTTTTATGTCTACCTTTTTTGTTTTTAAAGTAATATATATTTTTTTACTTCACTCTGTATCTCAACAAAACAGGGTCAGCAGAGGGAACCTAATGTTAAGACGCTCCTCCTCACTTTCCGCCGAGGTCTGGAGGCATTGCGTGTGTAGTGGCGGAACTCAGCGCCGCGCCTTGTCTCGACACCAAAGCGAATAAATGAAAATGTAAATGTAAATAAATATTTCACTAGTGGGGATCGACAACCAGTCTATTTTATAGTCACACTTTATGCCTCAGCGCCACGACAGGCCTCAAAGCAATATTTAATTAGATTATATGTGAATACTCACTCAAAGCGTATTATCCTGTTTAATAGTCAGATTAAATAAAAAAAGCTCTATGCTTCATTTAATAGTAGAGCATAGAGAACTTACCAAACGAAATTTTCCTTCAGGTTCCATGACAGTTTTATATATATAGATACAGTATCCACAGTACTATATCCCATTGTTTTGTTTATTATAAGAATAATATGAATAACATTGAGCAAGATCGTACAAAAGCAATTCATTATATGTTAATTTTCACTGATGCATAATTTAGAATTAATGATACCTCTAAATGACTTTAACATTAGTTACAAACATCTTTTGTATTAAAAATGTAACGGTTGCCGCGCACATCGTGTTAGCAAGAGGTTAGTTAAGTCACGTTCAGTTTTATCAGTAAGTTATCTTATAATTACATAAATTTGAAACAATTTATTTGAAACAAGGACACACATTGTCAGTATCATTATTTTTATAATTTATTATTGAAAAAAATAATTATAAATTTTGAAATTAATATTCTCGTTAAATTGAATATAATAGAAGATAACGTTGATCAACATAGATACGAGATTCATCAAACATAAGAAAGCTTAAGTTTAAATAGTTTCAGCAAAATAAAAATTCATCACTGAAAAAAAAATAATTTATCCAAATTAAAATTAAATTAAATCAAATTTATCCAATTAAACCATTTTAAAAAATTAAGTAAACTATCTAACTAGTGTCAATTGTTGTTTACTATATAAGACCTTCATAATTCAAAAATGTTAAATATGTTCATAGCATCATAAATCTTTGATACCAATAATAGTATTTCGGCATAATTAAATAAAGTGGTTCTTCGATGAGGTTACGGAGCCGACAAACAAAATTCTCGGTTCTCATACCTATTGATTTCTCTAACCAACGTATTTAAATACAATGTGAAGTATTTTAATGATCTTAGTTTTATTTGGATTAATACTTATTAACGACAAACTTAATAAATAATGATTACCTAGTATTTACACTAAAAATATTTGATAATTTTTAATATTAATATGGAAATTTAATAAAATATCAAAGTGGTAATAATTATGTATGAAACAGGTATCTTTAAAATTCTTGATGTAAATACGTCTGACAGCTATTCCAGAAAGAATTTATCTTAGAAGGAATTTATCTAGTAGACGTCGTAAATTTTCCACGCTTCTTCTTTGTTTCTATTCTTAGAAAATATAGAGGATTATGAGAATATTCACATAACTGAATATTCACATATTTATATCTATTTATCGTCGTCGTCGTCAAACGAAATAATTTAAATTTAAACCCTACGAGTACATATCAACACTAAAACTTAACGTAAAGTCCTAAAGAGTGTTTAATGTCTTGTGTATCTACGAGTATCTCATATTTAAAGTAAAATTGAAATGATTAAATAATAAAATGTGTTTCTTTTTATAAATAATTTTTATGGTTTTTATCTAACTGCTATTTTTATTATAAAAGAATAAAATATGTCTTTCTCAAAACATCGAATATATTTTATACTCGTACTGAAGAGTTACCGATATTTTTGTTACTTTTTAAGGTTTCCGTATCTCAACTATCTCTCCTACCACTCTCTCTTGGTTCTCTCGACTTATTAAAACTACCTTCTTCATTCTCACTGTGACACCTGCCATTGTGGATACCTCTTTACTGCGAATTCAGTCAAAAGGTCAGTTTCTTATCTTACGAAGTGATTGCATCTTCCTTTCGGTCTTCTTCTGTAATATATGCGTTTCGCAGCCGTATAACAGCATCAACAACAGAGAATTCTGTCATTCTATCTCTAGTAAGCATCATTCAAAGAATATACCAGTCTATTCACTCGGTCTAATTTCGTTCTGATTTTGCATTCTGTATTTTCTTCATTTCTTTTGTCTTTATTTAATTATTACATATGAAATAAATATAAGATGTGGCTTAAGTTACCATTTGGTAATAATTAAGAATGATATTTTTAACAAAACATAATTGCCTATTTCGTCTATATGTCCGTCTAAAGTGTCTAAATGTAATTACCAAAAGTCAAAATGGTCCGCCCACTGGAACTCTTAAGTTCTTTAACAACCTGCTCAAAAAGAAAATTACACTATTATACTTTGTATGGCTGTTGAATTATTATTTTACAATAATATTTAGAATAGCTTATTTGTATCAACATTGTCTATAATAAACGTTCAAATTGTGGGAAGAGTAATCTATCAAAGAAACTCATTTCATTGTATTGTTGCGTTGGCTGGGCATCGATAGTATTAAATATTGATATCGTGCCATATATTCTTTAATTCGAATACGTTACTAAATTTGATTTTTTATATTATTAACAACTAAAATCTAAGTTTAACGGAACTCACTTAAAAACTTTACATTTTATTAATATTTATAATAGGATATGATAGTATGGTACTGTCTCTCTATCGTTGTAATGCGTTATTGTAATTACTTAGTCGAAAAAAGGTTCAGTAGTAGGTACCTATAGAGCTCATAAATAAACTAAATCTTTGCCTTAGCAAAGTGAAAAAAAAAACATTAGCAATATTGTATAGATAGATATTAGACCGTCGTCGTGTACGTGGCGGCACAGCCTCTGACTGTAAACGCTATGACTATGAGTTCATTTTCTAATTATTTTCGCTCTTATAGCTGACAACTTAACATGCAATGACTCGAGATATTTGATGTAAATTTGAGAACGGAGTGTCTTAACACTACGTTTTCTCTGGCTACCTTGCTGTGTGCAACATGTAGCATGAAGCTAAAAAATAAAAGAAAATATCATATTGAGTAACTTTTATTTATTTTATAAATAAAATTATAACATTTTATCATAAAATTTACAAAACTAACCTACTACATTCCGAAGTCTAATTTAAAAGTACAAGATTTATCGCTGGCAATTTTCGTAGCATCTATTTAAACAATAAAGCTCCTCTAATGGTGCACTAAAACATTGTCCATTTAGTTATTAGATCGGAGCTTAAAGCATCACGACATTGACTCGAATTTGGGGTGAAGTAGATCATATCGACGGTCCAGTGGAGTGAGCGCTAGCGTGGCGCGGAGAGCCGTGACGCAGACGCTCGGCTGTGCTGCGCAGGCGCAGTGTACTACAATCTCGGCGACAAGTGAACTCTGAGCGTAATCTAATTGTATCAATCGCTAGTCATTGCTATCGGTAAATTACTTAACAGCATCAGCGATGAAATAAAAGAAAAAAAATGTTGTAGCACCTTTAGATGAAAATCAACGATCAACCTGAGCTACCATGTTGTATTTTTGAGCAATAATTAATTGGAAAATAGGTACCTTTAGTTTATAGCCAAAGATATACACTACGTGTTTAGAATAGTCACTAGCTCCCAATACGTAAGATCTGCAAAGTGGACAACGGTGTATTTTGAACCTTGGATTCAAAAAAATAATAGTAAAGAGCTTGTGTGTTCTTATTGGACTTACTCATAAATTTTATATTAAATGAATTGCAACTATAAATATATTATAATTAAGATATTTTTAGATTTTTTATATTTATTTCATGTTTATACCTGAACATTCTGATAAGTACACGAATGGCAAACAAGCAAAACGACCAAAGCGATTCTATAACGTTCTTGTTTCTTATTTTGGATACGGAACCTTAAAGATTAACAATTTTGCTGTAACAAATAATACCTTTAAAATGTAGTGTTGCTAGCAACAACGACCAATATATAATATATATTATTTTTACACAATTATTAGACGCGTGTGACCTTTGACCTTCATAAAGGTTTAACATGTAGCCACCAATGTGGATAAGAATTGTTACCACCAAAGATAATTATTATTGGCCGACAAATCTTCTCTCAGTGAACCGTTACTCGTGATTTGTTGCAGTGAAAACATTCATTTCTTCATTTGCATACAATGGCTTGGTGCCAAAAAATATTGGAGTGTAAACGCTTACAATAAAGGCATATGAAAGTTCGTTTAGTTATAGACACGTCGTTCAAAATCATATACCACATTTCTTTAGTTCGTATCAATTAACTTTATATTACAATAGCTATATATGTTTGTTAAATATTAGGTACATTTTTATTAAATTTAAAAAGAGTTTTAAAAATTAATTTATAATTAAGTAATATTTATTTATTTATAGAAAATTTCAAATGTTAAAAATATTATAACAATTTGTAGACAGA
>DWQW01002506.1:0-26539 GCA_018249695.1 Heliconius erato demophoon | reverse complement strand
CGCGGATGTTAGGAATGAACTGCACTAATATTTAATCTGAGTGAAAGAAGCTCAGCAAAATATGCTGACAGGGAAATAAGGAATTATGGGACTAAGGGTTACTATATACATAACTAGTATATAACAGTGCGAATGTTTGCAATGCCATAGGAAAGTAATATTTTGTGAACTGATTATTTACTTATTAAGTATAGATTTTTATCTAGATATAGCAAAACGTCGGTACTTTTTTTATTTTTTATTTACAAGTGTAAATTTTGTGAATACATTTATAATTTGTGTATAATATTTATGAAAGGGACACAACAAAAGGTTATGAACGGGATGGCTGCAAAAAGACTGTTGATTATTAAGTAAAATAATTTAAAAATAGTATATACACCAAATTTAAAAAAGACTGGTGATTGCTAAGATTTGAATAATCAAATTTTGTCTTTGAATTAAAAAATATATGACAAAAGTGTCCCTTTCGTGTCATCTCCTCATCATCCTAAATATATTATCGGCTCTCGTTAAAAAGTAACATTTTTTTCAGCTTCACGATGTATCCCGCATATAGCAGGCTAAGTAGAGGCAACTTAGTGTTAAGAGACTCCGTTCCTAATTAATGAATTTTCAAGACATTGTGTGTAGAGTAGCGGAACTCATCCCCGCGCTTTGCCTTATTACCAGAGCGAAGAAATTAAAATACTGAGAAATAATAATTTATTCCTCTCGAGTAGGAATCGAACCCATAACCATCGTGGTTACAGTCACATGCTTGCGCCACGTGAACAACAAAATATATAAGCTGTGTGCAAAGCTTATAAACATTATCCGGTAGTCTGTCTGTCTGGACATAGACAAAGCTCGGTGATGGAACTACCGTCTAGTCAGCAACGTGACAAATCTGATGAAAAACACGGATTGGAACGATAAACCGAGTTATCGCTGTTGATTTAGTAGTACATTTAGTAGATACATGTTATACTATTAGGTACGTAGATATATTTTAATACTATTGTAATGTAGTATAAGGAGGGAAACTAAAAAAAACGTACGTGTGGAGTGGAACTCAACGCCGTCTTTTGTTTTATTATCAAAAAAAAATTTAACAATTCACTCCCATGAATAAGAATCAAACTCAGAATCGTCACATTTACAGTTCCACGCTGTACCACTGCGCCACGATTCTGTCTCCTATATCTATATACACATGTCCAGTAATAGACACCCTATTCAAAATTACCAAGTTTTTCGCCTATTAAGATAGTGACTATTAAGTGGTTAATATTATCTTAAAGAGATTGCTGTATAGTAGATATGTATAAATATTACCCTTTTTGATTTTTACAATCATCTATTGAAAACTCTATCTTTGTAAATTTTATTTAAGCCTCTAACACAAGAGTGTTACTATATGCTTAAAAAAAGAATACTTAATTATATTTAAAAATTTTGCTTGCTTATTTGCTCGCTTATTTTTGGAAGACTTTTATAACTTTAATACAGCTAAGTTCATGAGTAATAGAGTCTGTAGTCGACAATGCGCCGGCAATCTGCGAAGAGCTAACCGTTTATTGTTATGTCGCGAAGTTCCGAAGTTGTTCTCAAGTTGCAAATTGTGGCAATTTTGTATACTCAACTAGACCATCCTAAATTTCTCCATATTGCTAATAGGGTGATAAGTGTACCTACGAAAATTAAAATATAAAAATGTTATTATTATTATTATATTTTTTATACTAAAAAGCTTGAACCCAACCTTGTGTTGAGTCGAAAAGACTCTCATTACTTAAAAACTTTCCCAACCAACATCAAAGTTCCCCCTTTTTAATGTTGAATATTCGGAAAACAATAACTGTTTACAGAAAAAAAATCTCAAAGGTTTCAAAATCCTGAAATGGCAGTAATAATACAGGCAAAGCACTAATGCCTATAGCAACTGGGAACCCATAGATAATCCCCCAGTCGACCCCTCGATATGAACCCGTTCGAAGTAACGACTCCACTATCGCTCATGGACACATGCGACTGACAGAACTGTTATTACATCATTAATAAAATTACAAAACTCTGGGCCCATGTGCCGTTCTAACTTACAGCCCGGTCGCGTCCAAAGGGTTGGTGCATCGCCTTAATTAAATTTGGGCAATCGTCATCGTCATAGTTTAAATTGTTATGTCTCGCAATCATGGTGTGAGAATTGAGTGAATTAAGCTGAATCACGTTTGTCACATGTATATGGATGCCGCTTTAATTGTACAAGAGTTATTGTATATTTTTTATATGAAATATTTATGAAAATTTAATAATTTTGTGAAGGGAAACAGATATTTCATACATTTTCGTTTTAAGACAGTATCTTTTTATCTTCTAAACGATGAGCACACATAAAAACTCAAGAATATCAATTAAATCAAAGGGGAAAACTTAACAGTTTCAGCGTCGAATGCTATTAAAAAAGTAAAGAACATTATAAGAGATCCGATGAAAGGCCTACTAAGGGTACAATATTAAAAGGCTTAGAAGTGTTGGGCCCGAAAAGCCTCTGAACATGTCTGTACCTCGCCCACTTAAGCACAGTATTAAGGGCACTTTGGGCTTAAGGGCGGCCGTATATTATCCAGACCTTTTTCCTACATGAGAAGAAATTTTATATGCGTTTTATGCTTTGCTAATTAGACCGAGCCGCGTTAAATTTTAAGTAGGTAATTATGGACTCTCGGAACCAAAAGCACAACGTAACTCTACATTGACTGTATAAAGATTAAAATTGGTATTTGTATGTAAGAATATCTTTATATTTTTTTGAATAAATTAGTTATACGTAGAGTAATTATTCTATACAGTTTTATTAAAATCCTTTTGTTTATTAAATGTTTTTACAACAAATTTAAAATATTGAATTAGGCATCATGTTATACAATTATATATTTATTTGTAGGTAAACTATAAATAAATATAGGGAACATATAATATAATTAAACATCAAGTTTTATAAAATTAATTGACATATTTTGTCAAATATGTCAATTACTAAACAGATATTTAGTGTCACGGTTTATTAAAATTAAAATCAAATAATTCAGCTTGACACTTCATCCCGCACACAGCAGGGTAGGCAGAGGGAACCTAGTGTTAAGACACTCCGTTCCCCACTTTCCGCCGAGTTCTGGACGCATTGCGTGACGGAAACAACGTTGCGCTTTGCCTCGAAAATATAAATGTAAACAAATATTTCATTTCCTCGAGTGGGGATCGAACCCACAGCCAGTCACACATTGTGCCCCTACGCCACGACTGGCCTCCAGTGTCAGGCTTAGAAGTACATGGTTTACTAGAACAATATTTATATTACCTAATTTTGAATCGTAATTCAGAATAATTTAAATTGAATAGTTCATAATTCACTTTTTCTATTTTTATATTCTTATTTAAACAAAAACTACATTTACTATTATGAAATTGTATTAAAAAGTGAATATTTTATATTATATAGAGTTAATTCATTCATTAAAAAAGGCTTATATCACATCAGTTTCCGCTTTGCTTAGTTACTTAGTTTGATTTCCATTTAATATTGTATTAAGTGGGAATCGAACTCATTTTTTTCATACACTCCCATATATTTAACTGTTACCACGATATCATATATGCACGTATATATTGTAAGCGGCGAACTTTACGTGCCAACTGGCTCCATTACCAAAATTGACCTCAAAATCACCACACCTCCGAAATCATATTTCTGTTTATAGAACAAAACACCCCTCGAATGACGGACGCAACTTAATAAAGCAATTAATTCTTAATTGAATTATATTCGTCACTGACTCGCCGAGTGCCGGCTTTCAAAATACCTGTTCATTTGATGATTAGAAATAATTCATTGCTTTATAAAAGTGATGAGATCGGGTTGAAATTTGGCATGCAGATAGCTATTATGATGAAGGCATCCGCTAAGAAAGGATTTTTGGTAATTAAGCTTTTAAGGGAGGATATGAGTTGTTGAATTTTATATGAAATATTTTATGGATAATTGGTTTGTTTTAAGTTTGATGTTTTGTTCGAAAATATTATCAAAATCCGCGCCAGCGTGTTCAGCCAAGTTAAAAAACTGGAAACTGTAACGATTCATACCAGAACTAAAATGTGTAGGTTAATAACATAATTAATTAAAAAAATATATATTATAATTATAATTTATAATATTATTTAATTTATAGCTTAACATAAATAGAATCTAACAAATAATAGTTTAGTTCAGTTCTTTAATTACGCGTTCCGTTCACAAGTAATATTAAAGTGACGTAATATACCGTAGGTAAAACACGCACATATAAAATATATTTATTAAAAATAATTAATTAATTATATTTAATAATTGTGTATTACAATTTAAAATAAACAATAATATAAATAATATTTTAATTATTGTAAAATATGATGTAGGCTGAATAAGCTACTGTCAACGTCAAAGTCAAGAAAAGAAAAAGGAATGAAAGAGAAGGGAGATGGCGGACGCGTCTGAAGAAGGATGTTAAAAATGCTTAGAGAAGTTTTAATTTATAATTAATATATATTTAGTTATATTTAATACTTAAAAAGCATGTGGGATTATGTCGTCAATTGTGATATAAGTATTCGAGGCTACTAATATATATAGATAAGTTATAAGTGCTTTCACTATTTATGATTGTTTATTTTGAAATACTGCGTCGGTAAGTTTTTAATATATTATTATTAAAACAAAGAAGATTGATACTAAAGCATGTAATGCCGTCAATATCCAGAGATAAATATTATTTATTTGGTAAATGGAAATAAATATATGAAGATGTTTTATGAGGTATGTAAAATTACAATTATATTAATGTACGCAGAATGCCTGCCGCCATCTTTGTTAGATGCGTGTATGTGAATTGTGAAAAGAAAATCAAATAGGTTTGGTTAATAATTAATTTTAATTATCATTACTTGTAAATGTAATTTCTATATATTTTAGTAAATATTTAAAATGTTACTATAAAAGGAAATATAAATATAATAGTATCATTTTTAATCTATATATATAAAAGGACTTGTGCTGACTGACTGAGGTAAGACGCACGCAGAGCCGTAACCGCTGATGGTAGAAACGTGAAATTTGGTCAGATGTTTATTTTCATATTCTGGACATCCACTAAGAAGGGAATTTGAAAAATTTTAACCCTAAAGGGATGAAATAGGGGTTGAAAGTTTGTATGGAAAAAAAGTTTAATCTGCACCGATTTTTATAAAATTTGAAATTCAGACTCTTTAAAATATTTCATTGAACACGTGTTTCATGGTTTTTAAGAATTCACGCCCTAAGGGTTCAAATAAGAGGTTGAAAGTTAGTATGGAAAAATCTTTAAATTGCCACCGATTTTTATAAAAATTTAAATTCAGACTATTAAAAATATTTTATTGTACACGTGTTTCGTGGTTTTTTTAGAATTCACTCCTTATAAGCGGGCGAAGCCGCGTGCGCCCTCTAGTATGATATAAAACTATTATATCAAAATACGTATTTACAATTTATAATATAAATATTATATAAAATAATTAAAAATGAATATTTAATGTCCTACAATAAAGGCAATCTGTCAATATATTGTAATTAAATATCATAAAGATATTAGACATTAGCCAAATATTAATTCTTTACGATTTATACGACTGTTAGAGTTCATTGACCCTATGTTTTACTATTAACTAATATAGTCACAACTGACTGCTGCTTGGCTTCGCTGGTACTAATGTGCTTGGCTAAGTGAATTGCTATGGCATTAATTTTTATATACATTATATTTAGATAGTTTCGCGGTGCTTTACGGTGCATCAACGTTAACACTTGATGTATGATGGATAGGTGTGTGATGCTATTTTATGTCCTAGTACTGGTGTATGTAGTAGTGTCCGCCCGTCTCATACGGCAGTGTGGTGCTATTTTATATCTCAGCTCTGGTGTACATATATAGTAGTGTCTGCTTATTTGTCCAACGCTTGGTTTTATCGTAGAAAACGTAATGCGTGAATCGACTCATGTTGACGACATACTTATAATATATAGCCGGGCGTCACTGGTGCTGGTATATTTGGTATAAGCGAATTGCTTTAGTAGTGTTGGATTCTGCTGTTGAGTTTCTTGAGCCAGTTCTTCTCAGCACTGACGTTCTTTACTGAACTGGTAGTAGAATCGTGCCTATTTGGAGTCGCTGGCTGTTCTAGCGATAACTGAGTATTTTCAACTAATGATTTCTATATTAAATTCCTACAACCCTAGAGTCTAGTGTCAGTTCAGACAAACAACTGCAAGGTGTGTGCTGTGCGTGTTGTTCTACGACGGTTCTGTTTAAAAGAGGCGTTACAATAACAGTATAAATTATATTAATATTAAAACTAAGGCATATAATAAGAGCACGAAGGTAATAATGATTAACTGAATTTTATTTATTTAAAAATGTGTTACGCTCAACTTGATGCGCAGAAAGCCTCACTTTCACTCACCCTTTTGTTTCATAAATAAACGTATCTTTGCATATAAATTTTACATTCTAGCCTCATATAATTTTCTAACGGAAGAAACATTTTCCTCGCCCAGCGCACCACCGAGAGCGTTGATCAGTTAACTTTTAAAGCTCATTAAAATTGATGGTTCATTCAGATCGTGTAAATTTCCATGCTGGCGGAAAATTAAAACGATACCCGAGGCGACCGCGCCCCAGCACTCCACATACTATTCTATGTTAAAAAAATATGCGAAACTGAACCAAAAGAGGCGACCTCACGTTTATTCATACGTTTACCTCGCTCTAGAAACTTTATCGGTTCCATAGATTTTTTTATTTTATTAAAAAAAAAAAAACATGGCGCAAGTTTTATAAAAATTCGATACTCGACACGATTTCTCTATTACAGGCAAATCGTGTACATGCAAATATTCGATTGATCGAGCAACGTCAGTGGCCCGAACTGAAAACCTCGTGAGTCGAATTAAGGATAAAGGATTGGAATTTTCGATAAACAATTGTTTAACCTCCTTTTTTAAGCTATGTAAGCCACGTATGTTTAGGTACTGTTTGAGTGCCACAAACAAAATAATCCTGAAAAATATTCTGGTGGAGTTTTACGAAATTTTATAGTGTTATTTGCATACTCGGGATTGTAAACATATTTGTATGTTATATAGATTTTCCAACAAAGCGAAATGTTTTTTCATACTTAAATAGCATATGTATGGACGTGCTTAAAAATACAAAAAAATTACATAGATATTGTAAAGCGCTATAACTACTAATATAAGTTAGCTGTAGGTCCTCTAATATTTGATATTCATAATTTCTTGTAAAAAAATAAATAGCATCATTTTTAATTTACTTTTTTCTCAATATTTATTTTCACTTAAAGCTCCAGGCAATGTGATTTATAAATGCTCATCGACTAAATAGTTCACAATACATATTCAAGACAATAGCTTATGGAGCACCAGTCAAAAACAATACTGAAATCTGGCATGTGCGAGGCCCTAATAAGGTTAACTATGTTATCTGACATTTACAGACGGACCGACGGACCGCAAGCGGATGCTAAATATCCAATAACGTACTTACGACGAGTGTCGATGTGAGATTTGCAGCTATATCACAGAATGTAGAGTCAGATATAAGTTAACAATGGCTTTTATGCAATTTTTGGTCCAGTAATGCATATTATGCATGTGCCTATATAACCTTACTAGATTTGTTTTATTTGTTTTTACTAATATTATCATATATAATTTCAGTTTGCAATTGATTACAAAATTACAAAATAGTTCATATGTATTGTTTATTAAATTATTTCTTTTAAGATAAGATCATTAATTTCAATTATTTAATACTCTAGAGACCTTAAGTATCAACTAATAAACGTTTTTGAATATATTTAATTAAGATTCTTGATGAAATTTCTATTTTATCTCTGTTCTATGTGACTGTTATTGAAATATATTGACAATGCACGGGCACATTACATTCGCTTCGATTTAATTTCTCTTTATTTATTCAACGTCGTGTGGTCGTTGTTTATTTGATATTTTCATAGTGTATGAGTTGTGAATGTTGTTGACTTTTGAAATTGAAACAATTGAAAGGCTTCGATAATGACGTTTAAATAGTAAACGAGAATATATCGTGCGTTTTTTTATGTTTTCTATATGACAAAGTTATTGTGATAGCTAATTGAATAATTGCAAACATTTGAACAGCTTAGTTATTTATTTTAGTAGCACTCGATAACAATATATGTTTATCTTTAGATATACATACAATGTAAATATTTATATATTACAATCTAGATGTAATCGGATTAAATTTATAATTTCAAAATAAATAATCGAGTTTTTAATTTTATTGCAATCCTATCACAAAAAAATACTAAATATTTTTTGGACGCGGGTAGTCGAGATAACTATCGCGAAAAAATCGAAAAGTCGGGTTTCCAGAAATTTACTAAATATACGAGATCACTCCAAATGACTAAATTTATTGAAAATGTGTAAAAATTGCAAAATCAATGATACTTTCATAAACCTCCAAATATCTGACTATATCAAGGAAAGCACAGTCACATCTCAAAGGTGTCATGTTAGAGTATTTAAAAAAAATCATAATTACATTTTTCATGTAATTATACCATAGTAAAAAAATAAAACTTCCTTCAATTCAAATTTTATATATAATTTTTTAAAAATGTTTATATGTTTTCTTAATAAGTATTTTGTAACTAAGTGTGGAATAACACTTTAAAAGGTTAAAAAATAAATAAAACTTCCATCATGTTAGTAATTTTTATTTTATTAAAAAATAGGTATTCAAACACCGATATAAAATTAAAATAGGTTTTGATTATTGTGACCGTAACATAAGCGCATCTGCACAAAAATAGGCCTTTACATTGTGTTGTACAGATATATTATATCATTGTGTTGTATAGATAATAATTACAATTGAAGTACTCGAAGTTGACAATAACAGAACTTACATTTTTTTTTCAGCTTCACGCTGTATCCCGCACACAGCAGGGTAGCCAGAGGAAACCTAGTGTTAAGACACTCCATTCCACACTTTCTGCCGAATTTTGGAGACATTGCGTGTTGAGTGGCGGAATTCAACGCCAACGTACGTTTTTATTGCTTTGCTATTTTAACTGTTACATCTATATTAGCTATAAATTTTACAGGTTTGCATCGAAAAAATATTTCTATGTGTTTTCATAATACTTTAGCAATAATACAAGATATAAATTATAAGCCAAATATCCCTCATACAGGACAAAAAATATATTGTACATACTATTGAGTTTTATACATATTTATAGAGCAAAATGAAAAATGTTAACTTCTAAGATTAAATTATGAAATTAATGAAGAATAAAAATAAATAAAAAAAACAAATGTAAATGTTTGCTTTAAATATTGGAAGCTTGCCTGATGCTTACGATAAATCTTTCAATTGAACAGTGTGCCAAAATAGGAACTAGAAGATATTTTACATATGTTTTTTTTTCAATACAACTAATAATTCAAATTACGTTACACTAATAAAATAAATATCATGAAAATTAAACATTTTAATGATTTAAGTTTTAATCACGTGAATAAATCATAAAATTAGAGAATAAATATATAAGTTTACAAGTTTAATAATGTTTAGGCATTAAGATTTGATTGTACATATTATTTACAAGATTATGGCCACATTTGACGTTTATTTAATTTAATTTAAAGTAATTTATTTTAACAAATTTCAACATAATGTTAGGTGAAAAATATTTTTTTATAATATTTTTACGTATAATTCACGTGGTTCCGATTAATTCTATAGTATTAAATAAAAAATTATTGCAAATAGTCTACAATCAACGCTACATGTGGCCACAGGACGAACAACTTAACCATATTACAATATAGAAGCGTCACATTATAACAATACGTAATTACGTACCTACAGATGATATGCAATGATACAAGTAGTGCTATCTTTTATAACAAGTGACTATACATATCACATAACTTACGTAGATTAAATTTTCTTTTTTCTCGTATAAGATTTGAATTTTATCTCACAACTCCAATGTTACTTTGTTATAATTTAGGAAACAAGTTATGGCACACGAAATTAGAGTATCTATTATATGAAAACATAATTTATTAATACATTAGTGCCATTTTGTTAGGCATTTTTAGCTTACATTATGCTATTTTATACATGCCAGCTATTTTTCGCATATTTGGATTTATCCATTGTTATTATATTTAAAAAAAAATCATAGCTACATTTGTTTTATACGTAGAAATGACTAATCATTTTGACATTACTAGAAATTTTATCTAAATCATTATTTACACTACTGTGAATTTTCAATGTTATTTCAATTATTGCCAAGCGTTTACATAAGTTTAGACTTAAGCTAATGATAAGTAGGTCACAAATTCGTTTACTGATATTCGACGGACTACATCATATTGTTTTATTCACTAAATAAAACGATAAAATCTAAACTTTTCTTAAATTTTTCACATTTATTATAATTATAATACGATTTCTAAATAATCTAAGAATAGCTCTGTACATAATTTACAAATTTAACATTACAAAAGACTAGCTACGATATTTATAACATAATAAATATTTATGATACGCAATAAAGCTTCAGTACACAAAGTTATTCATATAAAAATTAAGCAATTAAGCTCAAAAATAATATTTCACTGTTTTTATAACAAAATTATTAAGAAATACGATATTATTTGAGTACTGGACACGAAAAAAATCTCCATTTTTTACACTTCACAATAGTTTAAGAACACTTACACCTGCAAAAACTTCACTAGCCGGTGCACTTTAGTGGTCTATACGTCTGTTTGGCACAGGTCGCCGAAAACCGGCAAGGCGTGATACTACCGCGTCACCGAGTCTACCCTCGGATGTGGAGCAGGGGGAGGATGAATAGGCGCATGGGAGCCTTGCGTCCCGTTTAGGACACTTTGTCCATGTTTGAAAGACGTCAGCCGCGCCAACGTTCTAGTAGGGTCGTTGTCAAAATTAGGCCGCTCGTATTGATGCTTAGGTCTTTGTCGTTGCGGTTGCATAGCTTGCAGTTCATCGTAACCGCCGTCATCACCGTAATTGTCATCATCTGAATCATCTTCACCGAACGCTCTATACGTAGTCTCTGATTCGGAATTTTTTCTATAACTTCTACCAATCAATGATTGTGTCACATCTGGTTTAACGTTTTTATCACTTTTTCTCTCTTCTAAGCTCTGATTATACCTGAGTTGAGCTTTTTGTGTTTTATCTAACGAAGGCAAGTCGTAAAACTTAAGAACGTTTGGGTGCCCTTGAAAATATTTTTCGCTGTATACGTTACGATTATAATATCCGCCATTACTCGCAGGGTAAAGTTCCTCTTCTGGTGCGTAACGATTGTCATAATTGTCGACGTTTTTACTCCCAGGAGGAAACCATCCCTAATAGAAATGAAATAATAATAATATAAAAAAGAGGTACTTTTTCAGCTCCACGCTGTATCCCGCATGCAGCAGAGGGATCGTAATGTCAAGACACTGCCTACTTTTCGCCGAATTTACATTTACATTACATATTGAATGGTGGAATTTAACATCCCGCTTCGCCTTGACACCAGAGCAAAGAAATCACCTTAAATCAGAGCAATAATCTGTAAACGCTTATGCCCATACGCCACAAATGGCATCAATTAATAGGTTTTTTTATGATATATTTTTATTTTTATCTATTAAAAATAAATAAAAAACTTACCAAAGAACTAACACACTGCCTTGTGTTGGCTACGAGTGTAACCGAGGCATACGCTGCGGGCGATGTTGCGGTTTTGCTTGTATTCCATTCATTGCCATTTACTCTGGAAGCCGTTACTTCGGCATATTCAGGCAACTGTTGGGCAACTTTGTCATACTCAGAATTTGTTTTCTCTTTGCTTTGATTTGTTTGAGTACTGGACATGCATAATCCTGGCTGATTTTCCATCCACAAAAGTGATTCAGTTTTGGTTACAGTGTTTTTGTTGTAACAGCTACTAAGTGGATGTGATAGGGAAACAGCCGCCTTTATATTCATTTGAGTCACCAAGCTTGTCCCATTGGAATCTAAAACAAAGAATTTACTTCATCTATGAAAAATTGACTATTATATATTTTATTTAAACGTTATCTGGAAAATTAAGGATTATAAATTCTACCCGCAAATAAAGTGAATAAAATTGGCTTAAAGGTAACTGGGTGAATCAACAAACGAATTGCCTCGAGGAAACAAAATAAAAACATTTACATTTACTGAGTTTTTATTTTTCGGATTTGTATCATTCCTTTGTGCCACGAACGTGAATGTAAAATGAAAGAGATCCAGTGCTAGGAAGAGAGGGCTCGTGCTACCTTTCAACTTGAAAGTAATCTAGTACCCTCCCGCCCCTCGCATGGTAAAGCCTCCATCAAACAAACGCTCGGCACCCTTGCCACCCTACGACACCCGTGGAATGTTTTTAATTTTGAAATTCTGATGCTGATTCTAGGGAAAATGTAAGTATTTGAAAGTAAGTGATGTATAAAGACGTATTGTTTACATAAACTTTCAACTTCACATATGCGAAAAGAAATAAAAATGTGTTTTTTTTTCTCTTACCGTATATATTTGGCAGGGCTGACTTCTTTGCAAAAATATTATGTCTTCGAACATAAATGATTCCTCCTATCATAACGATTTTAAATAAAACAATAGCTCCAATCAAAAAATAGAACCAAGTTTCCATTACAAAGTCTCCAGCAACAATCGATACTTCGCCGTTTACGGGATATCTAAAACAATACATTTATTATTTTTAATTCCACTTGAGTTCTCCATTTAGGAGAGAAAATACGTGATATTCACTCTCCGCCTAACATTCGAGACATTGCTTGTTTTGTGCCGTAACACAACGCCGCGCTTTGTCTTCTTAGCAGAGCGAATAAATTACAATAATTCATTCCCCCAATTGGGAATCGAACCCACAACACTCGCGCTTACAGACGTTGTGCTAACGCGGCCACGGCGCGGCAGTCTTGATAATATAAAGGCATGTCTAATTATCTCTTAATAGCCGATATAAATCAAAAATAAACTTTCATATGTTGTTTAATTACCTCGATAATGGGTCTAATCCTACAGACCGAGAATCGATGTTTAAATACACTTTTTGACAAAATGGCCCCAAGCCAACAATAGTTTCAGCGGCTATTTGGACCGAATAGCTTACACCCGATGTTAGATTAGTCATTATCAAACTCGTAGCCTGATGTACAGTCGTATTTATGGCAACCATTGACTTATTGGCTGGTATATCAAGCCAGTTTAGAACAACATTATATCCTATAATAGCTCCATTTTGTAAATGCGGTTCGGGAGGATACCATTTTAAATGAACTGTCGTTGTGTTATAAATAAACATTTCAATATTAGTTGGAGGGCCATCGGGAACTAAAACAATGGAAAATATAAATTAATATAGTTACCAACTGCTAAAAAAATAAAAATCAATAGTATAATTTTGTTTTAAAAACGTACCATCATCCAGTGTTTGAGTTATTTTAGAATTAGAGGGTTTCCCTTCGAACTTTTTATAGAATGGCACAAGGAAGAATTCATATCTTGTATATTTTCTTAATGAAGTGATTTCATATCCAGACACGTCATTCGAATGCAATATTGTTTTCATTTCATATTCAGTAGTTTTATTGTCAAGTGCTCTAAAGTATATAAATAGTCCTTCTAAATGGAAGAAGTTTAATATTTCCCACATGAGTTTAATAGTTTTAGAATCTATAGGTGTTGCCTCTATTAATTCGACGATATTATCTGTCATAATGTTCTTTTTAAATTCTGTGTTATTCGAATATATTCCTCCTTCCCATAAAATATTGTTATCTTCACCAACTGTTACCGCTTCCGATATTTGACTTGGTGCGGATAGTCCATGAGAGTTTTCCGCTCTCACAATAAACATGTATGTTATACCAGGGATTAATGATTTCACTATATAATGCGTTTGATGGACTCTCTTAGACACTACAATCCATCCGCGAGAATTTCTAGGAGTATTATTACCCAATAAAGTTTCTCTCGAAAACATTTCTATTTGATATCCGAGAATTGAAGAGGAACCTATTTTGTTATTTTGATTCCAAGTTATAGTTACACTTGTGTCTGTGATATTGTAAACTTGTGGCTTTGTTGGTGGTCCTGGTAGAGCAGAAGTATCTGCTGCTCTAAAGAAATGAATATTCGGATTAATAGGACTGTCAACAAGAAGCACTCCACTCCATACATATTTTCCATGTTGAGATGAAGCCACACATGTGTACGTGCCGCTGTCAGTTTTGTCTAAATCTCTTAAAATGAGTGTACCATCACTAGAGATGTTCCTTCGATGATTTTGTATTAGCGCTTCTCCTTCAAAATACCAAGCAATAATAGGTTCGGGTTCACCGATTGCCGCACAAGGAAAAACTGCCATTGATTTAATAGGTAACGTTTGGTTAGAGGGGCCGCTTGTTATGATTGGCGGTGGGCGGTCATCGTCTGACGTCACGGTTAGTTTTCCTCTAACAAACGAACTGCCAGCAAAGTTTACCGCCGCACAAACTATTTTACTTCCACTAATATTTTTATTTGTATTATTGATCGTCAATATTGTTATACCATCTGATACCGACGAAGCGTGATATTTTTGTATCGATGTACCCGGTAGTATAATAGTTCTATTACCTTCGATACTCCAGTACATAGTCGGTTCAGGTTTACCTGTAGAGGCACATGTAAATGTGGCTGTTGAACCACTCTCAACAATTACGGAATTTGGTTTCATTGTAACTGAGGGAGGATCTGAAAAAAATAATAATGAGTTGTATCTATCTACATAAGGCTAATATTTTAATATCTACTATGGCTATGTTAAAAATAACAACATTTTACATGTATACATGCAATTTAACATATAAAGTTATGAGATTTTAATATAATAAAAAAAATACAACTAAATCAAGAAAAAGTGACACTTTTTTCAAATAAAAATTTATTTACCGTGAACGGTCAAGTATCCGCTTGCACTAACTGCTCCAACGGCATTGTCAGCTTCACATGTATATTCTCCCTCGTCTGCTAAAACAACATTGTCGAGCCTGAGGCTCCTATCGTCAAGGACTTTGACACGCCCGAGTGGCATGTTACCACCACCGGCTGTCCTCCTCCAGAGTACGTCAGGTAGAGGATCACCTCCCACTCTACATTGGAAAGTTACACTTCCTCCAGTTTGTGCCACAACATCCTCTGGGCCAGCAATTAAGTAAGGCTTAACTGTACAATACAAATTAATTTAAATTATTATATTTCATAAATTTATTATAGACGAAATATGAAATACTTATTAATAAATTACTGCTAATAATAAATACTATTAATAACTTACTATGAATTCTTAAAGTAGCAATTGCAGATTCTCTAGTACCAGCTGCATTCCTTGCAATACATTGATATCTGCCAGCATCAGTTTGCCTCGCGTCTTGTATTACGAGACTGCCTCCGTCTACTAGATGCATTCTAAATAAATAATAAACGGTGCTTTAATTCTTAATATACAATGAAATTATTAATTTCATATTCATTACTTTGAATAAAGCAAAAGTAACAAAGTCATTCAAATATTGGGCGGAATAATTCAATAGGAAATTAACATTTAATAAAGGGTCCGGTGAGTCACAACTATTCAGATTTTTACTTGATTGCTTGTCGAGCTCTTCAAATATCCCCTTCTTTATGACTTTGATGTACTCTCCCTACTGTTAATTATTTTCATGCTTCGCCATACACACACTATGCCCTCAAGATGTTACCTAACGCCATATCTCATAAAAATTCATAGACAACGAATGGAAATGAATTGGCAATAAAATTACTGACAAAATTCAATTTGAAGTCAGCGAAGATTGTTATTAAATAAATAAGAAAACATGTCCCAGCTACGAGTATATTAAATTAGGTGGAAATTGCGTAGAAATATTGTTGCTATTTACACGTACAGTTTAAATGGCTAGTTTCATATTTTAAAAATATATATTATATCTCCTTACAAATGACTTTCGAAATATTGTACCGTTTTATAGTAATACATAATTATTTATGTATACTTAATACCTTGTCATTGTGTAATGAATAAAATACAATATATCTGTACTATAATATAATAAAGCGGAAGAGTTTATTTGTTTGTTCCGTTTAATTCTGTTGTCCGATTAACTTTTTTTTGTTTTTATGAACAATACCACTACGGTGTGAGTCTTAGTTAGCCTTAAGTAACAATAATAATGAACGCCATCGAATTGCTTTATTGTTATATTGTTCTAAAAAATATTCGCGACACCGTATGTTTATGTTTTATAAATAAGTCACAATAAGGTATTTGGTGACAAAAAAATTAATAAAATAGCAAGGTGCTATTTTACCGAATTTTAATTGACATGCATATTGAATCGACCGAAAGTTATTTCATCGTTAAGTAAATTTTATGAAGATAATATGTATGCTTTTCGCTTTTTAAAATTGAAATAATTCAACACTCTGCAAACGCAACCACGTAGTGTTTGCAATTTCTCAGTTTTGAAAAAAATAAATAAAAATGTATTATTGAATGTATCAATCTGTAGGCAAATGCAGCATAATAAAAGTATAATAGGCGGTACACGGGCGAAGCCGCAAGTGAACCGCTAGTAAAACATATTTGATGATATGCTACTTTATTCAGTAGAGATTCACAAGACTATCGCGTTTCCACTATCCCATTTAACTCCAAGTGCTCTCACCAACTACCCTCGATTTTACGTTAAGTGCGCTCTGTCGAACTGGCGAGTAACTTTCATTTGATATCCCAGAGCTCCACATTTTAATATATCTGCCAACTTTACTAGATTTCCGCAATCCGAAGTTACTTCCTAACAGTCGTTTAGTGTTCACATAAATTATTCATCCGACAAAAGCATTCTGGTGTAAGTAGCCATATTCTATTATTTTAAGTTAAATCTTACGTAGATTCATGCATGTAACAAATTACCTGGAATCTCCATCGAAATGCAAAACTTGGCCATTCTTCTTCCAATAAACTGTTGGTTCTGGAGAACCTCTTGGAGGGGAGCATTCTAATATCACAGTTTCCCCTTGCGCTGTCTGAGTGGTAACTGGTCCTAAGCGAAATTCCTCTCGGAGAACTACGAAAATCGAAAAAAATAGTTATTTTAAAGTCCAGTCCTGTGACTTTTTTGTTATTTTTTTCTAAAAAAAAACTTACCAGCTACGTGCAATGTTGCATTTCGACTCCTTGCAGTTCCATAAGGATTGGTGGCCTCACACCAATATACTCCAGCGTCTGAATGTGCTCTTCCATGCGTTGCTCTAAGGAAGAAAAGTCCTCCTGCAGGTAGAAGGCTTCTGTGTGTGTCTGATACTACGAGAACACCAGCTTTGTACCATCTTATAGTTGGCGATGGAGATCCGCCTGCCCTACAGTTTAATGTTGCGGGTTGATGTCGGGCTACTGTCACGTCCAGTGGTTGTTCTATAATATACGGCGCTTCACCGCTGCTCATGTAGTCATCACTTAGGCCCCCATTTACTGAACCTATTGAACAAAAATATTTTATTATAAAAAGTAATATTATATATCTTTTTCGATTGTGGTTACATTTTTTATGAATACTTTTGTAATTAGGAAGTAAGATATAACATTTACAGAGATATTAATCCTGTTTCTATATATCTGTCGAATTCACATTAAAATTAAATACGATTTCTTTTAAATTTACAAAATTATAAACACAATATTACTATTCTTTTCAACTTACTACTAGTATAAATATTTTACGTTGAGATGTAAACAAAATAAAATTATAACACAAGAGCTTGGCGGGTTGTTATTGTATTATAATTAAAATTTATTTTGTTTTACAACACACACGTTGTACTCTCACTTAAATTAACCATAAGTGGTTGGCATTATTTTAAATTTACACAACAATGACTCTTTCTAGGCTTCAGCATGTTATATGAATGGGTTGAGTGTGTCATTCTCAGCTACTTTAAAGCAACGCACAATAATAATGAGCTATAAACACTGGCTGCGTCCCCCAGGATGCTGTACTGGAACCCTCACTATTTTGCTGTGTTTACAACAAGCGACGCAGATGTTAGTTTTTGACACTTGAATTGATGTATGTCTATTGTTGAGCCTTAAGTTATTATTACAACATGAAAAAAAATCGATTTCTGAAAAAAAAAAACGATTCGGCTAAAGTAACCGCCCGTTATTATGTGCGACTCAATTTTGGAAATGTATCAGAACAGGGATTATATTCATTGTACAGAGTAATGGTGTTTATTTATTCACGTGTCCCATATCGTGTGATGCAACGATACGGCTAATCTATAATTGAATCTTGGTCACTTTTTGTTATCTTTACATTTTTGTCTCATATCGACGTTTGAGATAACTTCACAATATTTTTTTTCATTATATGATGTTTTTTCTATCATTTCCCTTGTATAATAAATTTCTGGAAAATCATACATACGATGTCAAACCAATACAGATCAAATACGGTAAATATCAGCACTATAACAAGTCAAAAAGAAACCGAAAACGATATAAATAAAATTTAGCGGAATGCACGCCCATAAAATATTGTTTATGTTGATCTCGATACGTTATTTTATCGCACATAAAACTCACTTTATTGCTTAGTTGTGCGTTTGAACTATCGATTATATAGGATAAATTAAAATCCTTCCTCGATAAAGTATACAAAATGACTATAATAACGTTACATCCGAAAAATATGAAATTAAAAATATCTATATAACTACCGTCAAAAATTTCAATTAAAACGGTTTGTGTACCTACAAGAACGTTTTAATTAAAATATTTTTTTGTATAAAAAATATTGCTTATTTTAAAATATTACAAACAATTTTAGAATATTTTCCGACGTTTCGAACATTTTGCAGTAGTCCGTGTTCAAAACGTTCGAAACGTCGGGTTTCCAAAAATGTAGAATACAAAATAAACGCGATTAATCCGGTTAAAATAGTTTCATTTAAAATGTGTAATAATCGTGAAAATCAAAGAACTTATTAATTTTAGAATATTAAAACAAAAAATAAAGACGCCCAATCTATGTTTTTGTAGCGACGGCATCGACTTTTCGGCTCAGGGAGTGATATTTTATTCGCACGCGTGTAGTTATGTAGCTATTGTTCAAAAACTTTTGTTAGAAAAAAGTTTGCGAGGGAGCGACTTGTCCCCCAGCTAATTTATACTACTTGCACATGTTGACACGCGCCGAGGAAAAAAATAAAATAAAAAAAATCGGTTATAGTAAAACATGGATTTTACATTTAAGTCACGTCACGTGCCTACGAAACTATAATTTAAATCTAAAATTAACAAATGCTTAGTGTCCACAGCAAATTGACAACTAACTATATAACTTGAAAACTACTAAAAGTCCCATGAACAATTAATTACACTGTATTTAGGCTAATAGCTCCTCAACTAGCCACTCTTTTATTTTCTCATATCAAAGAAAACTCAATCTGGTTCCTTTTGCAACCAATAACAAACTTGTCGACGTGCGTTCACATCAAACGTTTGGTCGGCCGTTTGATACTATCAAGCTACTTGCCGTGTAACATCTTTATTCGTTATCTATATTTGGTTGATGAAAATAAATAGTGGACTCGCTAGTTACATATGTTTTTATGTAATCTATATTTTTTATTTTAATATTATTTAACAATTAATCTTAATATAAAAATATGGACGCCAATTAAAATTCCAGTAACCGTTTATTTATTTTTTTTATTTTTTATTTAAATCCGCTTATCCCACTTTCTTGTTCCAGTGCAAGGAAATAAAAATAACTGAATCCCTTAAATAAGGTGGTACTCATAACAATCGTTTTTGCAGTCAGACACTGTCCATTGCGCCACGGTAGATTCTTATGAGTCTTTAATTATATAAGAGACCAATTTAATTTTATTTAACTAGAGGCCGTCGTGGCGCAGTAGCACAAGCGTGACTGTAAACATGACAGTTTTGAGTTATTTAGTGTATTAATTTCCTCGCTCGTGTAACAAGACAAAGCGCGGCGTTTAGTTCCGCCATTTAACACAAAATGCCTAGAATCGACAAAAAACTAGTAGTGTAAGTGTCATTTAGCATTCTTCCATTATACACGTTTGACAGATGCAATCTTTCTAGCTTTATATAATTAACTCAGATTATCAGAATGGAAATATCTAGTGTCAAGTATTCAAACCTACGACCCTTTGTAATTCGATATTCGTTTGAACTGAATATCTAATTCTAATGACAGTGATTGGCTCCCTTAGGAGGTAATCATGATTTTTCGAATTTTGAACACGTGTGCAATCTTTAGAACCCTCTTTGCAATATAACTCCGGGCTGTTATTACGCTATTTTGTATTATTATCGTCGATAATTGGTCAGTTAACACCGTTTTTATATTGAAATATCGTTCGATAAAATTTTATTTTATGATTACAACTATACGGAAACTCTCAATTAAGCTTCATATTAACAATATTTGTAGCGTTTTTATTATTTTAATATTTGACTTTTATTAAACATGAAAATACAATTGCTTAAAAAAAGGTTATATAAACGGTGTAAAAATTAGTTATATCTTTTACTTATGTATCCTGATAAAAATTTTACAAACAGTAGTAAGAAATAACTTCAAACTGTATCCACAAATAGGCAGAGGGAACCTTCCACCGAAAAGTAGTAAAAAATATAAAACATTTTATTTTTATTGAACAATATAATTTATAATCACAACTAGTCTTTGTCTCCAAATTTGCACATGTGAACTATCTATTATCTACTTCATAATATAAATGTATGCAAATAACGTTTTAATGATTTTAACAATTAAATACTCGTATATAATAAAGTTTAAATTATTCCGTAAAATGGCAACTAATAGTCAAATATAACTTGACAAAATTAAAAATATTAACATTTTAAGTTTCAAGGAATGTCACGGTTAATGAAATAGCACTTAACGTTTACGACACAAAAACGCCCAAGTCGTCGCACATGTGTTGAAAATTAGCCGTTTTGCTGCAACGGATGGACGGATTAGACTAATATGAATTTTGTGATTTACAATGTTTGTGTTGTATGGCGCGCTTCTTGTGTAAAAACAAATTGTTTACACAGTTTCAACTTTCACGTGGACTTCTGTACCTGCGTGAAACAGAAGTAGCCATATGATATCTATATGGTTCAACTAATTTTGCCTCCCCTTCAATATTTTTAAAGGATTTTAAGCTTTAAGCTATTGTAAATAAGATACATATTTGAAAATTTACGGAACTTTATTTTACTAAAACATCCGGAGTAATTGATCCCGTCGGCGACAGTTGTGACATTTCTTTTGTTCCTAGTTTGTTTATACAACATTCTAACGCGTGGCAATTTGTGAAAATAATGATGTAAATGGAGATTAATAATTTAAACATTTTTAAACATATTTTTTCTTAATATAAATTGCAAAATAATGTTCAGCATATGTTAAGGCTAAATATACAGGTAGTTCATTTTTTGTTAGAACCTCTAATAGAGCAAAAAGTAAAATAAAAGACAGTATAAAAGAGACGTCCTGCTTCTGTAGTGTCTCCATTAAAATCGGTAGATAAATGAGCATACTTTGCAACTTGAAAATTATCTGATCGGCAAAGTGCTTAAAGGATGCAAAAAAAAAACATACAGAATTCGGCCGTTGCTTATTAACAACGACATCTGCGCTGTAAGGTCGAAGTGATTTGAGGGCCTTAGATACAGACGGCTAATTTACTGCCAACGAGACGTACCCTTTTAATATCAACTTCCGCCTCTTAATTTCAAACGATCACATATGAAATGGTCTATCGATACTGAACAGTTTATTATAATAGGGGTTAAAATATGTCAATATTCATAAAAGTTACTTTTGTCCGAGCTTAGATCTGAGATACGATTCATTTTTCATATATCTCATTGTATACAATGACTTCACTGCAAGTCCATTGTGAGGGTACCCTAGCGATTGATTCTGTGTTTTTTTTTTATTTAATTTTTTCCACATATTTCACGCGGCATCCATCACGCATTAGATACAAAAGATAGGCGTCGTTTAACATTAGCTTAACTTCTTTACGCTTTAATAAACGCCTGGGGCGAACGCTTTTTTACTCACCGATTCGTGAACCGTAGTATAAAATGGTTCCTTCATGGTGACACAACTAACTGGGTGAATTGATAATTTGTGAGTTCGTATTTATAGCCTATCGTTTATAAAATGCATGCAATAGACAGATGCTTCTCTAAATCACTGCATGTGTGTTTTAGATGACTTTAACTTATCTGGTGTTCTCTGAATAAAATTGTGCCCCAGAGAGCCATTTTTTAACGTTTTCTTGTAAGACAAGACATTAAATACATAGGGGACTATAAATAAATTTATCTGTTTATCACATAATACGTGTGAAACTTTATATAGGAGAAACCAATGTTTATTTGAGACCAGTTGTGCCGGGAGAGCACAAAGTGTGACTGTAAACGTGCCAGGTTAGGGGTTCGATTTCTACTCGAGGAAATATAATATTTAAATATTGCCATTTTTTTCGCTCTGGTCCAAGCAAAGCGCGGCGTTGTGTACTGCCACTCATTATTCAATGCAGAATTCGGCAAAAATCGGGGGACGGTGTTTCTTAACAGTAGGTTCCTTCTGCCTACCCTGCTATGTGCGGAATACAGGGTGACACTAAACACAAATATCGTTTATATTTGTCAACAATTTTATTATTGTTGTTGTTGGAAACTAAATATACACTTTCAGAGTACAATATCTTAAAATAGCTATACATTTTTCTTAACTAAGTGGTTCCACAAATCTAAGATGGTACGATATGGCACTAAATATCGAAGTGTAGGGGAATGCGACCCCATGGGAGGGCTGCTATTAGCGCTGGTTGAACTTTGACTTCACGGTGAATTCTTTATTTCTTCACCCAGCACATGGAATGTGTTTTTGATTGAGACGAACGAATATATACATTTTACGAGCGTTGTTATTTTTAACTTTCTTCGAAAAATATTCTTAATTAAGTAATTAATATTATAAAAAAAATTATGTAAATGTATTTAATGTGAAAAATTAAGATAAATAATGTTTTAAATTTGACAATTTATTTCTATTTATTTATTTCATCTTACGCACGGTAAAATGTTTGTTTGTGATTTTATCTATTCACAGATTGTTTTCTTACTAATCGAAATATTTGCCCGAACTAAATAAGAGGCCAGTAGTGGCGCAAGAATATAACTATAAACGCGACAGACTGTGGGTTCGTTTCCACTCAAGGAAATGAAACGTTCATTATTTTAACTCTCCTCGTTATGGTAACGAGGCTAAGCGCGGCATTGACCACACAATCCCTCTAGAATTCGGCGGAAAGTGGGAAACGGAAGTGTTCTAATGTAACGGAGTGTCTTAACACTGCGTTTCCGGTTCTCCTCTGCCTCCCCTGCTAAGTGCGAGACATAGTATGAAGTTAAAAAAAATGAGAATGAAACTATTGTAGATAATTCGTTTAGGGTCGTTTAACTGCGCCAATATGATATAACGAAATTGAAAATTATATTTACCTTTTTTATAAAAAAAACTATATATTTCTAAGGGTTACAAGATAAGGCACTAACCGAGACAGAAGAGTCCCAGGAGAGAGGTCACCACGGCCAGCGTATCCATGCTGGCAGGTTACTGCCACATATCCAATTCTTGATATCCCACGAGGAAATTGATCATGATTAGTTTTTAACAAATATCTGGAACAAAAAAAATATGTTTAGTGAGAAATATATTTTTAAAAATGGTATAAAATTAAACTAATTATTAAAATTAAAAGTAAAATATTTTTTTTCTTTTGCTTATAGTCACAACCAAATTTAGAACACTGCATATGAAACATTGGGCTTGAAAATATTATAATTTAATATTTGATTGAGGCCGTTGTGAGTATGATATTCACTCGGGACTATGAATTATATTCATTTCCTAGCTAGACTAGTAACAACACAAAACGAGGCGTTGAGTTCCTCCACTTAAGACGCGGGGACAGAGAGTCTTAACCTTAGATTCCCTCTTGGTATTGCTAAATATGGGATACAGCGGAAAGTATAAAAAATAATCAAAATCATTATTCTTGTACTTATAAAATTATATATATCACTGAAGTATGAAAGTCCAAGAGATTGCTAAGAATTATTTTTATAAGGATATTTTCTTGAAAAAAATAACTTAGAAAGTTAAATTGATTTTGATAACCAGTGGATACTTTCAGAATCCAGCTATAATGTAAACAACTCTGTTATGTTTAACGTATTAAGAAGACTGTAAACATCTGCCACTATAAGATTTGAAACTCTTAAACTCGTCATAGCAACTTTTCCCAGATCTATTTCTCATATATCAAATACTTTATTTAAGACGAATGGAAGCATATATTAGGTGTCAAAATCTAATCTTTTTTAATAGGTCACGCACTATTTTTAAATTTATACATGGTTAATAAAATCTTTTAAAACTTTTTTATTTCTGACAGGTTGTAGAAAACTATAAAAAATAATTAAATACATTTTATATTTCTAGATGGTTGTTTACATGAAACCTACTCAGATAATAATGAAATTAATGCCGCGATTTGTGTTGCCATAGTGGAAAATAATAATTTTTATTTTTCACTGTGGCAACACAAATCGCGGCATTAAAGTTCCGAAATTAAACACGCAATATCTCGAATACAGGCGAAAATTAGAAGTTTTGATACTAGATTCTCTTTGCATTCCCTCCTATAAGAGATAATGTGTTAAGGAAAAAAAATATTGTAAGCCAATAGCCCTAGTAAATACTATACGATTAGTAGTTAATATCTCTTATAACATTCAATTAATGACTGGAAAATATCAATTATATTAATACTAAGTAACACTTATGTTCAGTAAAGTTAAAATCCTTAATTTATATATCCTATGCATCGAATCAAACATAGTTGAATCAAGATGCACATCAGCTCCGATACAACATAAATCTAGCTACGTCATGATTTATATCATGTTATACGGCTAATGGAATATTTAGTGGGGACATAATTTAATGTATCACCCTATATAATTAATTTGTAGGCGCTGTTGCTACACTATTATGAAATTTATAAAAATAAAAAAAATCTAATTAAAATTAGCTTCACGCTATATCCCGCACGAAGCGGGGTAGGCGGAGGGAACTTAGTGTTAAGACACTTCGACTTCCCCACTTTACACAAAAATAAACTAAATAATTTTATTGCTATCCAATAATGCTATTTAATATAGACAGTGGTGTCGATGATAATTGACATTTCCTTTTACCCTTTCAAATACAATCGATACGCCTCGATGCTTACACAAGAGCAAAATAATTTTTATTACTGAGTTGGTTTTAGTATAGGGGCCGGCAAAACCGCAAGAAAATTAAAGTAAAGTAATCTAGAATTAAAATATATATTTGAAGACAGCATATGGTATATTTTTTTAGTTTCAGGGATAGGCAGAGGGAACCTACGTGTTAAGACACTCGGTCCTTCATTAAGGCACTTCCATTCAGAATTTCCATTGAATTCTTGATACATTCCGTGTTGAATGGCGGAACTCAACACCACGCTTTGACACGTTACCAGAGCGAGGACATTAAATTATTGAATATTACTTCCGAGTGGGGAGCGAACCCACAACCGCCGACATTTACAAACATATATTTTGTTAAATTCTACATACTATAGAAGTAATAATAAAACGCCAATTCTGTCAATTGTAATTTTGTCGGCCTATCATTATATATTGTTTCACGCATGCATGACCCTGATTTAACTTTTGACAGGTTTAAATTACTCAGCTCAACTACCTTTGATATAAGCTTCCGTCATTTGCTGGGGCATTACACTACTACTACTACTACAAATTATGTATATTTTCAATATATATAAATAATTCTTTAATACTTACTAAATTTACAAAGTACATTGTTGACATTTTTTATGTGTTACTCTATACTTAAAAAAATATTTAGAAAATGTATAAAAATTTGAATGTAGCAAGATTTGTACCCGCGCCTCTTATTGTTCAGGAAATCGTAAAAGACTTTCTAAATAAGCAAGTATATTTTTGTTTTATCTGCTGTATTTTTTACCAAATATCTTATTTATGACTAGCGGCCTGCTCGCGGCTTTGCCCGCTTGAATTACATGATTATTCATTTAAGAAATATAGATATTACAAACAGCCTTAATTATTAATTAATTGGTTTGGATAAATACTCACGATATTCTTTGTA
>DWQW01002505.1:0-26540 GCA_018249695.1 Heliconius erato demophoon | reverse complement strand
ATACCTATAGTGTACTTCTCGTGGATCTACAATTACAAAATGTGGCACAAAGGGAGATCTTACAATACAAATAAAAGAAAAAATCCGAAAAGTGAAAATTTATAGGTATTTTATAGAAAAAACAATTGCAAACTTATAATTGTAGTTCATTTCGTGACATACAAAATGAGTGCATATGTCTACAAACTTAAGTTTGTCTTATTTCTACTATTTGTCTTAACTTCAAATTGTATTACATATTGACATAGATTCCTAAAATTGGACCGAAACCCTCGGTATGTGAGTCCGACTTGCATTTCACCGGTGTTTTATCTAGGATATGACGATAAATGTAATTTACGATCAGCAATTAAAAATAATCTTCTTAATTGCTTCTGTGATTATCGATTTGAAAAAATCGATAAAGTCAAAGTCCAATAACTTTATTCAAAATAAGAAATTACATGCTCCATTTTTTGAACATCAAATAATTTACCACCAGTTCGCAAAAGTTAATGCATCAGACCTGTTAAGAACCGGCGCAAAATACTCAGCGGGACTTTTTTAAAGTCAATTCTACAAAAACACATTTTAACATTTCTGATTGATGATACCTTGAAACTGACTGGAGCGAGCATTTCATTCCCAAGGCGTGTTATCATTTATATAATTATTAATTTGGTAATAACCTTTAACTCACAAACGTCTTTTTACAACTCTTTCAAATTGTGATACAGAACATCGGACGTTTTCTAGGATCCGTATCGTCCCATAAAAAAATAACGACTCGATGTAATCAGTAAACATTAGCCTTGGAAACACGCGTCGTGTAGAACGTTGTCACGGAGAAATAACGTACCGGCGGACAATTTACCTCATCTTTTTCTTTAATTTCTTCTCTTAAAATACGCCAAGTTGAAGCGTAGGAATTTTCGTTAATATACTGACATTTATTTTTATATTCAATCAGCAAAATTCCATTTTAGTCTCAAAACGCCGTGGACGCTTCTAGCCCTCCTGGACCATTTTATCCAGTAACAATTATTTCGAAAATACTCGAAGCATTTTCACCACAAAGCTCCAAAAACTCCCAATATCACTTGACTTGCACTTGTTTCTGTGGCGCTGTGAGCATTCGCCCAGGACCCACCACGCACTAACTTCTAAAAGGTTAAAGTAGTTATGAAGAATAGTTTGTATAGTACCGATAGGAATGTTAGTCATTTCCTCCATTTGGACATCTCATCAAGTACAACTAGTAACTTTTATGACATTTACATCCGTAGAGGCAGTAACTGGTCCGAACGGACGAGAGTCGCCTACAATGGTCTGTCTGCCCCGTTTAAATTTACTTAACTATATTTGAACAGTAGATAATAAGAGGCCGGTCGTAACGCAGCGGCACGAGGTGTGACTGCAAAACCGACTGGTTGTGGGTTCGATCCCCACTCGAGGAGATGAAATATTTACTTAAATTTAAATTTCCATTTCTTCGCTCTGGTGTCGAGTTTAAGCGCGGCGTTGAGTTCTGCCAATCAACACGCAATGCCTCCAGAATTCGGCAGAAAGTGGGGAACGGAGTGTCTTAACACTAGGTTCCCTCTGCCTACCCTGCTGTGTGCGGGATACAGCGTGAAGCTAATTTAATTTAGTTTTAATAATAAAGGTGCAGATTCTTCATAAACAGCCACTATCTCTTCAGCAATGATTTTTTGATTTTTTTCCTTGTTAATAAGGAATTTAATCACAGCGTGGTGCTAAATTTTCTTTAACATTGTCACGTCAGTCATTTCACTTGTAATTAACGAAGGATAACTAGCAAAGTAATGATTAGAAATGTGTTTTTTTTATACTCTCCCATAGTGTTATTAACTAAATAATTAGTCTAATTATGAATATACTTATTAAATCATATCGATGCTGAAAAATATTGAATGCTCCTCGTATATTAAATTTCTGCAGTGTACCTCTATCTCTTTATATGTATGTTATAGTGTATATTATTGTCAATCTGCGACATAAGTATATTCATTATAAATTAAAAATGTTGATTTAAGGCTTAAAATAAATATTGACCATATTTTAAAGAATATATATGTTGATTTGTGGTTTACAAATATTATTATGAATCTTAAAAATAACTGGTGATTTAAGATCTAATAGAAATGTTGATTGTATTAACTATAGGTTAATTGTGGTTTCAAAGTAAATATTTATATGAAGTTAAAAAAAAAAAAAATTAGCTTCACGCTGTATCCCGCACACAGCAGGGTACCTACCCTAGAGGGACGCTTAAATAAGAAGTATAAGAAGTTTAATTGCTATATTTTATTAACTTTACTCATTTAATTTAAAATAATAATTTAAATCTTACATAAGACGTATTATCTTTCATTTCTACTGTGTCGTGCAAGCAATTAAATTAAAATAATCGAATCGACTATATTCGGCACCATAACTGAATAATTCGGCCCATTACGAATATTGGAAAAGATGCTGAATACGTCGAATACCGAATACCAAACGAATATTCGGCGCATCTCAACTTAAAACCAATGTTATTATAAAAAAATCTACTTAGTAACAGTAAATAATAAAAGATAAAAACATGGTTTGAAAACAAATTGCATATAATGTTAAAACTAATAAAAATCTGATAGAAAAAAATTCTAAGTATAAATAATCGAAATTAAACAGTTAAAATAATATATTTGTAAAAAAAAATGTAAATTCTGATAAGAACTTTAAGCAATTCATCTCTTTTACTTATTAGGACAATCAAATTGTAAGTTCCAATAACCCTCTGCGACTCACGTGGTAGTCTCATAGGCACCGCAAAAATACAAAATCCGGTTAAGTACGACTGATTTTCAAATTTAAGCACCGCCGTTTCAGTACCTTATTGTAATGACCTTATGAATAGCGCGTGAAAAAAAGTGTTCAGGAGACTACCACGTTAGCGTTAAAGTAGGTGTCTACTAGACTACCGCCTCTGTAAAATGGTTATATTTCCATACTGTCTCTATTGAAGATAATGTGTGTTTTTGTATTAATTTGCGTTTTTTTTTAAATTGGACTTTATTAACATAAATTACATACACACTCTAGTATTGAAAATAAAATAAACTTATATTTTTGCTTGTAAAAAATAACCAAAACTTTTATTAAGACTTTTCTTCTCATCATATTCGAAAAACGGTAAATGATATAGAAAACTTCGTTATTTATATAATGGCAAACTATAGTCATACGGAAAGTAGCCTATTTGTTGTTGCAGCCGTAAACCTATAGGTGGATGTATTCAAACAGATAACAAAGAACTGTGTTTGTACTATTTATCCAAAAAAAAATAAATAAATAAAAGAGGAGACTAAATATTGCTTTTGTAATTGTTCGAAGGCAATTTTCCTTTGATAATTGTCAAAAATATAATAAATGTAATTTTAAGACTGGTTAATTGTGTATGACAATTTTCCAAATATGTAATGTTAAATATAAAAAAAAAATATATATTGTGTAGATTTTTCTGTGTCATTAATATTAAAGAATATATTCATAGAGTGATACATGTAATGTCAATAAACATAACAAATATGAAATTTATTTGAAGTAAAGAAAACAATGTGTAATTAATTTTGAAATTACACATTGTTTTCTTCATTTAAAAAAAATGTTACATAAATAATGTATTAGTCATCTAATAAATATAAATTCCGTAAAAAAACGTGTCTCGTGGACTACTGCGTCAGTATAATTGTAAAAATTAAGCCACATCAGTCGGAAAGGGTTAAGCAAGTGAAAAAAATACGTTTTGAGATATAAACAAATAGAGAATATAATTTGTTCTATAATACTTTGTTTCTATAAGAGAAGTTGCGGCCATAGGCACAGATGTGTGACTGTAAACGGGACCGGTTGTGGATGCGATCCGTACTCGAGAAAATGAAATATTTATTTAAATTTACATTTTTATTTCTTCGCTCTAGTGGTGAGCCAAAGCGCGGCGTTGAGTTCCGCCACTCAACCACAATACTTCCAGAGTTCGGGAGGAAAATGGGAAACGGAGTGTCTTAACACTAGGTTCCCTCTGCCTACCATGCTGTGATATAGCGTGAAGCTGATTATAAGTATTAAAAAATCACTCAAAAGGAAAATACAGGCAAAAATCAATTATGTGATAAATAGATTAAAAAAGATTACAGAAATTATCTTGCATGCCCACTATACTCTATAAATACGAGTAGGTATGTACTTTACGCTATTCTTAAGATATTTTTTATATTTATATAATATATATTTTTGTATTTTTATTCGCGACTGTTATTATTTGTTCTGTACTTTACAAAACAACGTTTTAACAGAACTGCACAGGACAGAATAAATAAAAATGTTACTTTTATTTAGTTGCGTAGTGCTACTTCCGGTAAGATTTATGATCTATTTCTTTATCACTTTACAGGAGTAGGTGCAGTGGCACAGCGTGAACAGCTGACTGTAAATGACACGATAGTTGTGGATTCGATTCCCACTAAAGGGAACGGATGTACTTCATTATCCTTTTCTATTGAGACAAATATATTCGAATGACATTAGGTTGTTTCTGTTCAATTTGCTATGCAATGAAGCATACAGCGTCAAACTAAAAACTTAATTTTTTTTTTGCACATAAATTATGTCATTATATATTTTTTGTGTTATTTTTATTTCTATGTGATGTAACCGTAATATTTACCTTAATATATTATAGAAAAAAATGTATTTATGTAACTACAGGCTGTAGCGTACGCGATGGATTATCCAGAAATGTTATTAAACGATGGAAATAAAATGCCCGCACTTGGATTCGGTACCTTTGGTAAGGTAAGATTGTGGCTATTTATAAATATGATTTTTGTTTAAAAATTATTAAATATTTAACTAAATATAATAACGGTAAGTAATCCGCCACTGTTTGTCACTAAACTCTATGATTATACGTTCGATTCCCTCAGGAAAATAAATTATTGCTAATTGGAAGATGGGGGAGTATATTATAGGCATTAAATTTTCTCAATATATACTGCAAAACCAAAAAAAAAATAGTTAATTTTAAAAAAATACTTATTTTTCATTATTAGTTAATAATAGTTGGTTCTTATTTCATTAATTTTATTTTCTACCTCTGACTAGAAGTCAAAGAGCAGTGTTTATATCCGCCATTCAACACGCAATGTCGCGAGAATTGTGTGGTGGTGGGGAACGGAGAGTCTTAACACTAGATTTTCTCTGCCTACTTTTCTCTATACATATATACACAGTAAAGCTATAAAAAACTTTTAGGTAGACGAAATATATAAAGTTGAGGAATCAGTGATATGGGCTGTAGAAGCTGGATACAGGCATATAGACACCGCCGCCTTATATTTAAATGAGGAAGAAGTTGGTAAAGCTGTAAACAATGTGATATCTCGAGGTATTGTAAAAAGAGAGGATTTGTTTATCACAACTAAGGTAATCTTTTAATAGAGTAAATCGGACATCTAAAAAATACTTACCTAGTAACTAATATTTATTTTTATTTAAATAAGAATCTATTAAAATAGAATAATAACGTTTTGGTAATAATTTAATTTCAGCTAAACTTTGGGTACAATGGTTCAATGGTTTTAACAGCCTTGAACGCCTCTTTAACTAAGCTGCAGATGGACTATGTAGATCTATATCTCATCCATACACCAACTAATTGGGTAAGAGTTCTTTGTATCTCTTATCTTATCTGTAACTTCACATTCTATTCCTAGCTGGGTAGTTAGAGACAACGGAGCGCCAAACGCTACGGTCTCTACATACCTCTTTCGCTTCGTCCATTGTTATGCATGCCCTCCGGGGTGTCCTTATGTTTTTTACGTGACCTTCCTCCAGTATCTTTCACACTATGTTTTCAAATGTCAACCGAGGTCTCCTCCTACATCTCTTACCACTCACTTTTCCATCATAAATCTTTTTTGCCATTTTTTCATCACCCATTCGTTCGACGTTCCCAAACCAGCTGAGCACGTTCTTCTTCATTCTCACCGTGACATCCTCACTAGTACCTGCCATTCTATGTATCTCTTCATTGTGGTTTCGATCAGCTAATCTGACTCCGCATATCCTATGAAGAGATCGTATCTCCACGACATTCATCTTTCTTTTATTCGTATTCTGTAATACCCACGTTTCGCTGCCGTCTAATAGCCTCGATACCATCACTCCATTGTGTACGGCCAAACGTGCAGCTGTGCTGACCTTTTGCCGTCTATCAATACCTGCCTGTAACCGGCAGGTATTGATGAGACAGCAATACGCCTTTCCACATTCATCTCGTATCTTCCATCTCTACTGAACATACTATATATAGTATAGTTTTAATATTATTGGAGGTAAAGAATATTGTGTAAAGTCTATAACCATAGAAGGCTTCACACTTTATCTCTAGAAGGCAAAGGGAATGGAGCGGCAAAGATCTCAATCTCGGCATCCTCTTCATATACTCAAGAGAGTTCTCATTCTCTTTACGTGATCTTCTTACAGTATCATCGAGGTCTGATACTACGAACCTAAAACTTAAATAAGCTTTATTTTTGAAAGAAAAGATGTGTGTTATTGGCCATTTAATAAAGGTAAAAAAGGTATCAAACATTTCACTGTACCTAAAAATGTTACTTGTTAACTTAAGACATACCTTCATAATTATACGTGAATATATAATTCACGTCTAAATTTTTGTTTTTCTTATAAAAATTTGATTACTAACATAAATAAAAAGAAACTGAGAAACTTGAGGCCGGTCGTGGCGCAGCGGCACGAGGTGTGACTGCAAAATCGACTGGTTGTGGGTTCGATCCCCACTCGATGAGATGAAATATTTACTTAAATTTATATTTCCATTTCTTCGATCTGGTGTCGAGGTTAAGCGCGGCGTTGAGTTCTGCCACTCAACACGCAATGCCTCCAGAATTCGTCAGAAATTGGGGAACGGAGTGTCTTAACACTAGGTTCCCTCTGCCTACTCTACTCATACAGCATAAAGCTGTAAATAAATAATTTATTACTTTCCAAATAAGAGATTTGAGTATCTACTTGTAACGAAAAGCTGCTAGTTTTATTCTGTCTATATTCAGCCCAACTCTCTACCAACATTTATTAAAACAAGAGAATTATAAGCAAAACAACAACCGACTGCAAAAGCTACATTAATATAATCCAGTAACACTCACGTCATCAATACGAATCCAACGAAAATTATTAATTAAAATCGGTTCATTTGTTTTAGAGTTACAAAGGAACAAAGGAACGAAATGTCACGTAGTCGGATAATAAATAAATACATGTAAAATACGAAAATTTTATTTTCATACAAGAAAAGTTACTTTACATTACAAAATACCCTCTTCTGACTAAATTATATTAATATAATTTCAATTTATAATTTATATGGAAAATAGACATAGATCACAGTAGATATGAACAACCGGTTTAAAATTAATTATATATTTCAGATGTAACATTTAAAATTAACAATAATAAACGTGGACTTACTGTGGACTACGTGGACTCGTACGTAAAAAATTAAATTAAATCAGCTTCACGCTGTATCCCGCACACACCAGGGTAGGCAGTGGGAACCTAATGTTAAGACACTCCGTTCCCCACTTTCTGCCGAATTCTGGAGGCATTGCGTGTTGAGTGGCAGAACTCAACGCCGCTCTTAACCTCGACACCAGAGCAAAGAAATGGAAATATAAATTTAAGTAAATATTTCATCTCCTCGAGTGGGGATCGAACCCACAACCAGTCGGTTTTATAGTCACACCTCGTGCCACTGCGCCACCACTGGCCTCAAAGCGGCCTGGTACGTAGTAAGTATATATTAATTTATCTGTGCACAAAATTGTATTCTCACTGAATTTTTTTTTAATTAAGTGTAATTTTTCGTTAGCTCTCGAGCTGGAAATTCTGTTATGTTAGGATAATATGAAAAATATCACAAAAATAAAAAAAAGCTAATTTACAATTTAATTACATTTATTAAAGAAAAAGCCTTAAAAAAAATTCAATATATAAAATTAATTACTTTTTCTTCCACAGATATTTGTTTGACATTAAAAGAATATTATTTTACCATAGTTTCATTTTGTACTGAATGAGAGTTTAAATCTTTAATATAAAGTAACAAATACTGACAATTTTTTATTTATCACATTTTGTAGGATTTTTATATGACTTTTATATATCATTCTTATTTATCAATATCAAATGAAATGTGACAAGTGTAAAAAGTATGACATGATTTTGTTGCAATGGTTTCAATTATTAGAAATTAAATTAACTAAATTCGCTCTTGGCCAGATACAGTTATAAGATTTAAATTTATAACACATGATTAAAAAAATATAACAATTTCATTTTATTTAATCATATACCTAAAAATTAATCTATGGCCAGCTGCCTAAAAGTTCCATCGATACCGAAAAGCTCGTCATAGTTAGTAGGTTTTCCAGGCCGGAGGCTTTCGTTCGCGATCAAAGCGTCCTGCGCTTTGAACCAGTCTCTATATTCAATGAGTTTTTGCGTCCATTTCTCTGTGAAAATAATATTAATAACTTAATCAATTATAAACAAAAAACGATATACAGGGTGGAAGTGTCAGCACCACTTTAAATGAAACCACAATTAACTACTCTATAAAAGCCTAAAACAAGTAAATACTTTTTTTTGAACGACGCAGGTACACATAAACCTATCAAAGGAAAATCGCCGCATACGCCTCATTTCGAAATCGAGTCGTAGGTATTGGCGGCAAACTTTAAAGTTGATTAACCTTTAATAGTATTTTTGTAGTAGTATGTGTTTACCTTATTGGTATTTATGCGTAACTGCGTCACATGAAATACAGGTATGGATAAACATCGTGAAATGAAAAAAAAATCGTACGTATAACTGTTGATGTATCTTGATTAATGTCTTTAAGCCCACAGCTTAAAATATTTTACCCTATATGTAGTTCCCGTAAAAGGACCGCTGACACTTCCACTCTGTATAATTTGTTGTGTCTCTTTATGTATAAATAAAACAAACCATCGCCAGCTATTTTGTTTGCGTAGATTTTAACACGTAAATTGGAAATTCTCGCGTTTTCCCGTTCCCGTAGGAATACCGAAAACACTTTTCTCCCCAACACTCTCTCAATTATTTATTATGATTTTTCCGTGTGAAATTTGAGTCATTAACCAACCTTGCAACTCATCCATAGTTCCGCAGTCGCCGCCGTACTCTTTTGGTAGCATCTCTTGAGGCACATATTTGTAGAGGTCCTTTACTTCTTTGTGTATGTAAATCTATTAATAAATTGATAAGAAATTACTAATTTCTTATAACATTAAATTTAATAAGAAATGTAATGATCACATCTACATTAAAATGATCAATACTAATATTATATAGCTCGAGGTTTGTTTGATTTAACTCTTTTTTTGATTTAAATCTTAGGAATTACTGCTAGAAATAAAAAAATGTGTTGAATTGTCCATTTTCCGTTGATGATCTTCTGATCATCACGTCATGTTACATTTCACTACGACCAGAAAAAAACTAAGTAATAAAAAAAGTTGCAAAAACATAACTTTAGGATTTCGTTGCGTGTTGCGTAGAATTAATTATTTATAGTTGATCAAGCAGGCGAAGCCGCAAGTAAAAGCAAGTTACTATAAATATATGCCTATATTTTTACCATATCTATATTTTTTGTTATATTTATAGTGACTATAATATGTAGATATATTTTTGTGCATCGAAACGTGTAAATTTATTGAAAAAACCAATTCATCTTACCCTCTTCCTTATTTTTTCTTTCAGGAATGGTTTCACAAAATTTATAAATCTTTCTACTATTGATGAAGTGTTTATAACGTGGACTTCTTTAAGTTTTACTGGATACGCTTCCTAGAACATGAAAGTGATGTTTAAATATAAATTATTTTTGATTGTCTTTTTTTGGCTTTTTCACACTTCTTCTGCATATAGTAGAATAGGCAGTGAAAAATAGTAGGTATTGAGATACTCCAGAATATGAGACACTGCGTTTTGAGCGGTGAAACTCAACACCGCACCTACCAAAACGGATAAACGTGTACATATGTACATATGAATATCGAGTCCGTTTGCACTGAGATACTATGCCACGATGTTCTCATTTCTTTTCTATTTTTTATTGTTTTAAGCAGTCAATAGTAAAAGAAAGTTGAACCCTCGTAAATCTTTATTTAACAGATTTGAAGTACTAAGCCGGAATATGAATTAAAAATTTACTTTGTAGCTTCACGCTGTATTCCGCACATAGTAGGCTTAGAAGAGGGAACCTGGAAACCTTAGGAAATCTAGTGTTAATACACTCCGTTCCCCACTTTCGAATTCATGAGTAGAGTGTCGAAACTCTACTCAATTTTATTACCCGGAGTGAAAATCGCGTGAGTGCAAGTCGTGTCGCGCATACAGTGGCATGCTTATGCACCTGCACTTAATGTAATTTAGATTGATATATTCTAACAATAATTTAAGCCCACCTGAACACAAATCAAAAACTTCTTTATAGTGGAAGGTGAGAGTCTGGCCAAAAGACTAGCTCCAAGAACTGCACCATCCAATACGTAGATGTCTCCAGCGACTCCCTCTACCTCTTCCACCAATCTAACATCTCCGATCATGAGAGCTAGTTTAAGAGTGTCTGTTATTTGCTGACTGTCCAAACCATTGTACAAACCTAAAAAAAATATAGTATAAAGTTTATTAAATTTGAACGAACCCAATTCAAAAGTAATGCGCAAAAGTTTCTAATAATCTTTAAGATTTTTGAGTATATGAATATCAACAGAGGCATGCGTTGAGAAAAAAAAAACAAAACAAGCGTGGGTCGGGCTCACCTACCGAGGTTCCGTATAAAAACTTTTTTTTTAATTCAAGCTTAGCTTAGCCCTTTCATCTGATACTTCATTTGAATTAGCGTCTTTGATACCTAATTTTGCCTCCTTCTAAGGCTATTATTTTTTAGGATTGAACTACAAATGTATAGTTTTCAAATTTTTCCTGAACTAGTACAAGCTATAGATGTTAGCTGCCAAATTTCATAATTCTAGGTCACGCGGAAGTACACTATTAATTTTGATTCCCTTTATATTGTCGAAATACCCGTTTTTTGCAAAATAAACAGCCATATATATTTTTTAGGTAAATGTAGAAAAACATTTTACTAGTAGTAAATAACCATCGTAGATCTGTGTATGTGGTTTGAATTTCCACTCGATACCTTGAAGCGTTCCTGACATAAAGGCTCTTAACAAACAGACAGACAGACGAAGGGACAATAAAGTGATCTAATAAGGGTCCTTTTTTCCTTACAAGGTACTCATGATTATTATTTTATAACTAACAATACTTATGTATAGCAATTTTTTTTTCAGCTGTATCCCGCTTATGGCAGGGTAGGTACATGGAGCCTAATGTTAAGACACTCAGGACATCACTTTTCACTGAATTCTGAAGGCATTGTGTGTTGAGTGGCGGAACTCAACACCGCGATTTGCCTTGACACCGGAGCGAAGAAATGAAACTATTCAATATTTCATTTCCTTACGTGAAAATCGAACCACAGCCTGTCGTATTAACAGTCACACGCTTGTGCACCTTGCGCCGCAACTGGCATCAAATATCAATATTATAAATAAAATAACAAATATAAATCACAATATTAACAATATTAATAGTTATGTAGTAGTTCCTTCACAGTAAAACACAATTATGTAAATATCAGATTTATTTTACGTCGTGGTCAAGTGTTTTGCTTCAATGTTTATTCCACGATTGCGGTTTACGTGAGTTGACAGCAAACATCCTTATTGATAAAATAAACTAAAGCGAGATCGACTTAAGATACCTATTCTTATGGTTTTTTTATTTGTTTTACACTATTTTTTTTATCAGCTTCACGCTGTATCCCGCACACAGCAGGGTAGGCAGAGGGAACCTAGTGTTAAGTTCCTCCGTTCCCTAGTTTCTGCCGGATTCTGGAGGCATCGCGTGTTGAGTGGCAGAACTCAACGCCGCGCTTTGCCACGACACCAGAGCGAAGAAATTGAAATATAAATTTAAGTAAATATTTAATTGGATCCAAACCTACGGCGGGCGATGACCAGTCATTAAATAAAATCGAATAATATAAATAAATAGTGTAAAAAATCAACTGGTTGTAGGTTCGATCCTCACTCGAGGAGATTAAATATTTAAAAATTAAAAATTAAATTAGCTTCACGCTGCACACAGCAGGGTAGGCAGAGGGAACCTAGTATTAAGATACTCCGTTCCCCACTTTCTGCCGAATTCTGGAGGCATTGTGTATTGAGGTGGTGGAATACAGTGCCGCGCTTTGCCTCGACACCAGAGCGAATAAATGAAAATATAAATTTAAATAAATATTTCGTCTCCTCGAGTGGGGATTGAACCCACAACCAGTCGATTCCAGTCTTATTTTGTGCTTCTGCACCACGACTGGCCAAATGTAAGACATATATTATTCATTTTTTTATTTATATCCCAAAGCTAATTAAGAAACCCAAATCTCGAGGCGGTTTTATATTCAATAACGAAAGTTTAACATGAAAGTGGCTCAAGGTCGACGGATATGAGAAATCTTACCTCGGCATATCGTGACTCTTCTGCCGTTGGGTGTGACACCGGCCAGAGGTGGTCCTTGACTAGAAAATAAATAATATGTCCAAATAAGAATGTTGATTATTGATATTAATTTAAAGATAACATTTTTAAAATATGTATTATTTCTTGTTGTTTATCTCAAATATTAAGCATGGATTTAGATATATTTTATTCGCAGCTTCACACTGTATCCCGCATATAATAGGTTGGGCAGAGAAAACCTAGTGTTAAAACACTACGTTATCCACTTTTCGCCGAATATGGGGCTCAACCGTGCGTCCCTTGGTACCAGAGCGAAGGAAAAATATTTATGAATAATAATTCATTCCCCCGAGTGGGAATCGAGCCCATAACCGCCGCGTAACGGTTACGTGCTTGTGTCCATGCAGTCTCGAGATTATAGATATAATATAATAAAAAAAAGTGATTTGCTTACTGTTGTTAAAATTATTAATTTCTTGGGGAAAAACAGACCCTTTTATCTACAATCCTGTTCTTTAAGCTGTTCGAAAATTAAATTCAGCTACAAATTCAGATTTTGATTTTTAATCTTGGGATAAGTGACTAGAATATGAGGTCAGTAGTAGCGCAGGGGCACAAACTGTGAGTGTAAAATTGACTGGTTGTGGGTTGGAACTCATGGAAATGTAATATTTATTTTCATTTATATTTTCATTTCCTCGCTCTGGTTTCAAGGCAAAGGCGTCGAGTTCCGCCACTCAACACGAAATGCCTCCAGAACGCGGCGGTAAGTGTGAAATGGAGTGTCTTAACACTAGGTATTCACTAGGCTAAGCTGATACCATAAATTTGATTTTCCAAATATTTTGATTCCAATTAGACTGGAAGAAATCATTAAAGTTATTAAATTAAATAAAAAAAAAAACATTCCCAGAGTAGGATTTGAACCCATTATCTTAACATAATCCTAATCATTGAACTTCTTTAATTCTTCACAATGGTAGACTGATCATAGATTATCTATAAGCATTCGTTATAGGTAAACTTATTATAGTGTACCAATACGTGTCGGTCATGCATTATCTCACCATCTAGAATATTTACAAAACACACGTCGTAAGTAAACATAAATAATTATATGTTTATGTTTAGTTAAGTTTGTAATGTTATTATGGTATATCTTATAAGATTTTTGAAGTGCGACTATAAGCACAACAGGCTATGGGTTCGATACCCACTTGAGAAAATTATATATTGAATATTTTCATTCCCTCGCTCTAGTAACGAGGCAAGACTCCAGAATTCATCGGAAAATGGAGAACGGAAGTGTCTTAATGGGAACAGAATGTCTTAATATTAGGATCCCAGGTTCACTCTGCTACCCCGCTACGTGCGGAATACAACGTGAAAAAAAGGTCTACTTGTGAAATGAACTATCTATTACTCTAAAAAATATGATTGCCTTTTCTTTTTTCTATACTGTGTGTGATATCCTCATTATGCAGATCGGTTTCTTCTATCTATGAAGATAGTAAGCGTTAGTATGTAATAATCCTACTCGAAGAAATCTGATCAAATCTGATCAAATCTGATCTCAATATTGCTATCATTCTGAATTTGTTTCAAATAGACTTGCCACTCGGCCCATCCTACTAACCTTGATAACCTTGAAAAGTTACCGGCAATATCAAAAGATTAATACTACTAGTAGACATTGTCTTGAAAATATGTAGTGTTTTTAACATAAAAAAATATTTCTTCGATTTTATATTGGTCAGAGAACTAAGTTTTTTAAATTTAAGTACTAAAGAGCTAGGCATATTATTATAAAAAAAAATTAAATCAGCTTCACGCTGTATCCCGTATACAGCAGAGTAGTTGTAACCTAATGTTACGACACTCCGTTCCTCACTTTCCGCCGAATTTATCGCAACAAAATATTATATTAGACTAGTGGGCACGCGCAGCTTCGCCCGCGTATTTGTACCCTTAGAGGTGACTTCTAAAAAAAACCACAAAACACGTGTTCAATAAAATATTTTTAACAGTAAAAATTTAAATTTTTATAAAAATCGGTGGCGATTTAAAAAAAAATCCGTATAAACTATTAACCCCTTATTTGAACTCTTAGGGGGTGAATTCTAAAAAAACCATGAAACACGTATTCAATGAAATGTTTTTAAGAGTCTGAATTTCGAATTTTATAAAAATCTGTGTCGATTTAATTTATTTTGCCATACAAACTTTCAACCCAAATTTCATCCCTTTAGGGTTCAAATTTTTCAAAACCCCTTCTTAGTGGATGTCCAGTTTATGAAAATAAACATCTGTCCAAATTTCATGTTTCTATCATCAGCGGTTACGGCTGTGCGTGCGTCTTACCTCAGTCAGTCAGGTACATGTCCTTTTATATATATAGATAGATGATATATGAAGTTTCAAGTCAAGTTATTATTGAAGCATAACCATTGCTTAATTCGGCCTTCAAAATAATAGTATTATACTATTAGTCATTCCATTCTTTCGTAACTTGGCAGGAAACATTCATCATACAAAATTACTATAGTTCGTCATAAAAATGTAAATATTGCGAACTTGTCGCTGCTGGTAAAAAAAATTTTTGCGTAATCTCGTATTGCTTAGTGAGGTTACGCAGTCCATGCGCAGACGCACGCCCTTGAATCGTCCAAGGCTGTGATTGGCTGTGAGTTATTTTTAATAAACGACTTTATTTTCTAAGGCGTAAGATTAATTTTATCTTGTACGTTTTCAACGCTTAAAGGTCCACCATTGCGAACCTTTTATGTAGTGTATAGTAGACATCTTATGTTGTTCTTTTTAAATAGGGTCAAATATTTTATGGTACAAAAGTTGGTAAATAGTTAAAAGTAGCTCCATTATTTTTAATTGATTCTCCGTAAAAGAACAATGGATATATGAGGAAAAAGTATGAAGAAAATAAAAATTTAATTATTCTAGTCACCATTGTACATGTAATAAGCAACTTTTACTATGATTCGCGCATTGAGGCCAGTCGTGGCGTAGTGGCACAAGCGTGTGACTGTAAATGCGACAACTTGTGGGTTCGATTTACACTTGAGGGAATTAAATATTTAATATTCTTATTTCTTCGCTCTGGAGTCAAGGCAAAAGCGTGACATTGAGTTCCGCCACTCAACACTTAGGAATTCAGCGGAAAATAGAGAACGTAGTGTCTTAACACTAGGTTCCCCCTGCCTACCCTGCTGTATGCAGGATACTACGTGAAGCTAGTTTATTTTTATGATTACAGATTATGCTACAACAATCTATCATGGAAACAAGTTAGCGGAGCTGTTAGGAAATCTCAGTTAGACTGGCATTAGTCGATTGGAGGGTCAGTTGTGAAAGGTTCACGCCATTTTGCGTATAGTTTAGTAAAATATTTGGATATTTGTATATTTTAGTATAAATTTAACATTCTGAAGAACTCTATTATCTTATTAATTATATGTATATAGGTATATGAAACGGAAGTTACGTTATTATTATTATTATTACAATAATTATGTGTAAAACAGCCAGGCCGATCGTGGTGCAGGAGAAAAAGCGGTCGACTGTAAGCCTGACAGGTTGTGCGTTCGATTTCTTCTCTAGGAAATGAAATATTTAATATTATAATTTCTTCGCTATGGTAATGAGGCAAAGCGCGGTGTTGAGTCCCAGCACTCAACCCGCAATGCCTCCAGTCCTCTCTCCTCTACCTGCCTTGCTATTTGCTGGATACAGTGTAAAATTTAAAAAATATGTATTTTTTTAACTAACAAATAGTAAATAATTTTAATCTTACAGTTTAGATTTTAAGACTTCTCTCAGTGCTGGAGACGAGGCATCTCTGTTGGTGAAGAATTCGGGACAAGCCGCTCTCATTGTGAAGTACATATCCAGCTTTCTCTTGCATTTCTCAATAGAAAAGCTACTGCCTCTCAGAAATGTCATTAGCGGTTTATCCTCTGAAATAAATGTACAAAAGATATGATATAGATGATGATATAGAAAAGATAGAATATAGTAGATTTGGGGCTTTCATAATATATTGGTTGGAATTTTTGAAGAAATTCCTGAAGCTTGTTTATTTTGAAGTTCATTTAAAATAACGTTAAATTTATCATTTAAAAATTATGAAATGTAATATGAGTGAAACAAAAATATAATGTGTCACTCCTTCAAATAGGTTTTGAATCCAAACTTAACACGTAATTTCTATAGTTATAGAATGATAGGCAAATTGGAGTTGGTGTTGAGACACTCTGCTCCATCCTGTCCATCAAATTTCGAGACATTTCGTGTCTTATTACCAGAGCGAAAAAATGGGAATCGGTTGAATGAACTGGGTGGCACAATTCGACGAAAAGTAGGGAACGGTCTATCTTAACATTAGGTTCCCATTACCTTCCCTGCTATATAGGTGAAGCTAAAAAAATAGATAAAAGTAAATTAAAATCAACATACCCCATTCATTAGGGAGATGCGGTTGCTTCCTCAGCCATTCTTTGATAGTAGCCAGGTCTTTGTCTCTAGTTTCAATATCTTCTTTTAACTCTATTCGGATTTTCTTTGATAGCTCCCCCGACGGCTGCACTAGAAGCTCCGATTTCAACTTCATTTTTCTAAACATTTTTTTTAAAATTAATATTTAATTTTTAAAATGAAGTTAAATAATATCTCATATTTATGTAGTAATCTAAACATGTATGTAATAAATAAAAAAAAATAAACGACTTTTTATAATGTATTTTAAAGTGAGAGATCACTATCAGTAAGAGATTACACTTTCGAATAGGGGTGACAGTTCACACAACAGAGTGTTATGCGAATAAATAATTAGACAATAGTAATCGTCTAAACACAATGGGTTGTGGGTTTGAATCCCCTTCGGGAGAATAAAATGTTTGATATTTAGATTTTTTCGCTCAGGAAACGAGTCAGTGCGGCGTTGAGTTCCGCCAATCAATACACAATGCCTCTAGAATTTGGTGGAAGGTGGGGAACGGAAGTGTCTTAATGCGAACAGATGGTCTTAAGATTAGGTTCCCAGTTTCCCTTACTCCACCTTGTTATGAGCGGGATACAGCGTAAAGTTTGAAAAAATAATAAACTTATATTAATATATTTATATATTATAAGTGAATTGATTTCTCACGTAACGTCGAATATGAAGTTCCAATTTCTCAATGAACAATATAAAAAATATATGAATAATAAAACGCGAACATCACGTAGAACTAATAAACATTAGCCATTCCGTTGCCAAATATTAGAAGCAGTGTAGAAATATTATTATCCTTGGCCTTAAAAAAAGATATATATCTTCGATTAATTCATATAACTATAATTTAATTTGTATCGTTTATGAAAGACCTAAGCAAATATATATGTCGATAAAATTAGTAAAACATTTGGTTTTTCCTATAACAATTTATGAGTATGTATATGTTTTTTTTTATTTTACAATATAAGTATATAGTATAGCAAAAAAAGAAGAAATAAATTATGATTATAAGCCCCCGACACAAAAGGCTCTAAAAAGATAACAAATAACTAGGAAAATGCTGGGAAAACTTCAACCGGTTGAACACATTTTCTTGAATGGCTCAGAACGCTTTATTTGCCGCAATTAGCAAATTTGCAAGCAATTTTATTTGCCTGGACTTTAGTAAAAAAAAAAGTGAAAAAAAAATCCGTTTCCGTAGGAATTTTGTGTCTCTTGTCAATAAGGACACTCCGTTCCCATTAAAAAACTTGCGTTCTCTTGCGTTCACTTTGCGTTCATTTTCCGTCTTTCATTTTGGTTTCATGGTGCCGAGGCCGTGCAGAAAAATAAAGTCACCCCCACCAACGTTTGATATACACGTATAGTTAATAATATAATGTACACAAATCTAAAAATGAAATATTTTTTAAAATGTATATTTCTATTTATTAATAAAAAACTGCGGTAGGGAGTGTTTTAACACTAGGTTCCCACTGCCTACCCTGCCATATGCGGGATGTATGAGGCTGATTTGATTTGAAATCTAAAAAAATATCACCACAGAAATTGATTTAGCAATAACAATCTTTAATATACACGTGTACAAATAATATAAATATTAATTTACTTAATGACATTTAAATGTTCACATTAGTATACTGTTGTATGGTTAGACTATAATTAAGTGAATTATAAACACGTATATCGAGATAATTGAAGAAAATCTCTTTCCTTACATAATAATATTCTAAAGAAGATCTAATGGTAATCTTGTTTACTTTCATTTTATACGGACAGACGGAAGTTATTAATAATTATTGGGTATAACATATAGCTTATATGTAACATTCATATGAGAAATTTAAATAGTTGGTATATTTCCCAATCAAAATCACAAAAGATTTACTAAAGGAGACCGTTGAAAGAGTAAGCTAAGATTGTGCAAGAAATATTTTTCATATTTTTCTTACATAAAATCATTTAAAATTATTAGTACATACATATATAACATTTTTTTCAGCTTCACGGTCTATCCAGTAACCAGAGGGAACCCAGTGTTAAGACACCACAATCCACACTTTCCTCCGGAATAGGCATTGCGTGTTGAGAAGCGAAACTTAACACCACGCTTTTGGTGTGTTACCAGAGAGAATAAATGACAATATTAATAAATAATAATAAATTCCTCCGAATTTGAATACCGAAACCCGTTCGAAAACCGTTTATTACAGTCACAAGCTTGTGCTACTGCACCACGACGGCCTCTTTTGACAAATTGTTTTACTAATAATATGAGAAAATAATTAAATATCTATTGTAGTCTAGATATTATATTAGATTTTGGAGATTATTTTTCTACAAAAAGTGTGATAATAAATGTTGGTATCTTTTGTTAAGAAAAAAAATCAAAACAATTGAAATGCCTAAGAGATTTACCAATGATATTATGATAGAATAGCAAGGTGTGCTTTAATTTGCAAAGCATTGCCGACCAGTGAGGCCCAGCGTTTTTCGTTATAACTCCTTCAAACAATATACAGGTTTTTTTTCGTTTTTCCGCGTATAATCTATAATTATACTATACCTACCTATATGTATATATAATACCTTATTAAAATAAAATCGTAACTGATTATTGTCAACTGTTAACTTATAGAGCATATAATAATGTAGTAGAACCGTGTTGATTAGCGGAACTCAACTCCGCGCTTTGCCACGACACCAGAGCGAAAAATGCAAATATTAAATATTTATTTTCCTCAAAAGAGAAAATCGAACCCACCACCTGCCGCGTTTACAGTCGCACGCTTGTACTTTTTTTAATCAATTTAATATATTATTCATAAGTCAGTCAGTTAACTGAATGACTTGTCTTCATAGTATGATTTTTTTTAATATGGGAATTAACTACTGTAACCGATTTCGACTAAGTATATTTCACCTTAATTAGATAAAACCTTAAGAATATTAGTTTAAACCATTTTAAGCCTCGCAAAAACTAAATTAATTTTGTGAAGCACGAAATAGTAATCAAAAATAATGATGTTGATGTGTGATGTTCAGCTTAAAAATTAAAAAAAGGTTTTTATATATAGGAATGGTTTTCTAGTGTTATTAGTTTAAGTATGTAGGTTTCATTGATATATATGTCACAAGATTAGCTTAGCTTAAAATTAGTATGAACACTGTTTTTATTCTGGTAAGGTGTATACAAAAATTGAAATATTTTATCTTTCTTGAAGAAAAATTGTGAGTTAGTAAAGTTTTTTATAAGGTTTTGTTTTATTGCACACTTTTGTTTTTTTTTTAATTTGAATGCAACAGCAGGTTTAAGCTACAGTATTCCCGTGATCAACGTTTAAAAATCGTATTCTATTTGTATGTACCTTACAAAAAATTAGTAATTTAAGATTATTTAAAGGTAATGTACATTTTTAGTAATAAAAGTATCGTGGTGAGTCTAGTCGTGGTGCAGAGGCCCATACGTGCGTTTGTAAGTTCGATAGGTTGTGGGTTCGATTCCCACTCGAAATGGAATATTTTTGTTCGCGCTCTAGTGACGAGGCAATAGAATTTGACGAAAAGTGGGGAACGGAAGTATCTTAATGGGAAACGAGTGTCTCGACAAAAAAAAATATCGTACGAATATACAATATGGTACTTTAGCTTCGTGACATCTTTGTTATACGTGACATAAGTAAAGTAAATAGACACGTATATTCATTTCTTTTTACAATCTTCACACATCTCGCATTCTATGACGTAAACAGTAGGTACTTAGATAGTGAGTTTTTTTAGAGTTTTAGAGTTTTTCTGTTTCTCACTTTCAGCCATAGAATGATAGAAGTTTTACAGTTCAATACCTTCGTGTTTTTTTTCTACAATTTGCTTTTTCTACGATCATCTCAAAATCAAACCATTGAAAAAAAAAATGTTTAAAAAAAAGTTTTTACAATAAGTAAATATTAAAAAAATAATTAAAAAGTCAGTATTTTATGTTAATCATAAAATTTCTTGACTATTGCTACTCTGTGTTGTAGTGGGCTCAAAATGCAACAGTTTAGTTTGTTGCTCATATTTGCCCGAAAATTTACATTATTTTCTATAAAATACTATATGATATCCATTTCTGAATCTTAGTTGACTTTTTTGTTATATTATTTACGTATATTCGCTCTTTTTGTTAACTATTGATTTCCGATGATACATATTATTTTCTTATTTCATTACTAAGGCTGGTAATTGAGATGAACTCAACAACGATCATCATTAGAAAACTACTGATCATCATTGATCAGTAATATTTTAACAAGAAAAATGCAGTTTTTCATTGTTTATTACAAAATGACAAATGTCATTAATATTTTATAACAATAATTATAAAGTCATGATAGTTATAGGAAATATATATTTTTAATTATTTTATTATTGCATGGTGACAATATTATAAGACACTAAAATACCTGTAATCGTATAAGATTATAAATTTTATAAGTAAAAAAAATATTATATAATTTATTATCACTAATAAGCACTTGCTACACCGTTAAAAGCAGAAAAAATATAAATTAATATTTTAATCCTACCCTCTTCTACATTTAGTCATAATACAAAGAAAATAACAAATCTTTTAAAACAATGAAATTTAAACATATTTTTTTATTATCGGCTACATTATTTTATTTCAAAATTTTATTTATAATTAAGTATAATTTTGAAGATATAATTCACATCACTCATTTTAAATTAATAATCAATATAATATTTTATTACAAAACAATATTTCATGACTGTTGCAATTTCAAAATACTGTTGATAAATTTTCAAAAAAATTGCAATATCAATAAATACCGTCATTTATTTAATAAAATCTAAATAATGATCACAACATATTTAATTTTAATATACAATACTTAAAATTTATTTGAAATATAAAACATAAATGATTTTAAACTATACTTACAATATTAAATCACCGATTTAAATAATTTTAAATAGTGGAACACGCACTCAGCTGCAGCTACAAACTATTACTGACCTCGTATCGCCTCTCTCTGTTGAGAAATGCAACTGACTTGACCTGATGCTGTGTTCACACTGCCGCTGACATCGCATGTGCTACGTTTAAACATATTTTAAACCACTAATAAATCTGAATAGTTTGTATAATAAAGGTTATCTTTTTTTTTCTTTTTTTTTAGAGAGAACCTGGGAATCTAGTATTATGACACTCCGTTCTCATTAAAACACTTCTTTCCCTCATTTATGAACATTTTAAATATTTCTTTCCCTCAAATGGGAATCGTCTTAGCGCTAACTGTGACGCTTACAGTCACATGGTTGTGCCCCAGCACCACGACGCCTTTTTTTAAATTGGTTTCTATAAGATATGGTAAGAAGTTTGGGATTGACCTCGGGCTAATTTATCCACCAATGAAAATAAATTATATCCTAAAAATTGTCTACTATTACCTTTTTGTGACAAAAATTGAAGGATTGAATTAATTAAAAATATTTTTATAATAGAGATTTTATAAACAGTAGTCAAAATACTGTGCGAGTTATTACAAATAAAATTAAATACACACCTTTGGCTGACAGAATCGTATCTGACATTTTAGTTTCGATTATAACTGCTTTCAAAAATACATACTTGTGTCAAAAATATGCTCACAGAAATCATAATATATATATATATATATATATATATATATATATATATATATATATATATATATATAATTTTTTTTCAGCTTCACGCTGTATCTCGCACACAGCAGGGTAGGCAGAGGGAACCTAGTGTTAAAACACTGCGTTCCCCACTTTCCGCCGAATTCTAAACACACTGCGCGCGAGTGGCGGAACTCAACACCGCGCTTTTGCCTCGACACCAGAGCGAAGAAATGAAAATATAAATGTAAATAAATATTTATATTTCACTTCTTCGAGTGGGGATCGAACCCACAACCAGTCGAATTTACAATCACAATTTATACTATATTTATAAATATTTGAAATCAATTTCTTAAACAATAAACCATTTCTTCAGAATCAATTTCTTTGCAAATATACGTATAAATTATATTATGAGGCCGGTCGTGGTGCAGGAGCACAAGTGTGTGACTGTAAACGTGACTGGTTGTGGGTTCAATCCCCAATCGAGGAAATGGAGTAATTAATATTGCAATTTTTTGCGCTCTGTTGTTGAGGCAAAGCGTGGCGTTTAATACTAATACACAACACACAATGCCTCCAGAATTAGGCGGAAAGTGGGGAGCGGAGTATCTTAAAACTAAGCTCCCTCTGCTTACCGCAGGGTTCATGCCAAGCAAAGAAAAACCTACTTTTTGCTATACACTAGTATTGAGGCCGGTCGTGGCGCTGCGGCACGAGGTGTGACTGTAAAACCGACTGGTTGTGGGTTCGATCCCCACTCGAGGAGATGAAATATTTACTTAAATTTATATTTCCATTTCTTCGCTCTGGTGTCGAGGTTAAACGCGGCGTTGAGATTTTACCGAATTCACGAAAGAATTTATAGTCAAAACGATGTGATGAGATGGGCAAATGAAATGTGTGTCAATGTCGCGTTTTGTCTTATTAAAACTAACGAGCGTCTTATTATGGATTGAACGGTATTGGGGATTGAAAAGTGAACCATCACGTTTACAGTCAAGTTATGTTAAAATGACCTCTTTATCAATGGGATGGCATTTCATATGAACCAAAATGGCATTATTTTTTTTACTTTCATTAGTATATGGGTAATTCTACAAAGTAAGGACGAAAATGGATCTGTTTTCGGCCTGACATTTTAGTCGCGGAATTTGTTCTAATAGCAAGAGTGCAACGTCCTTTAGTATATACTAAGCGAAACAGTCAAAATATTTAATAGTTTTAGATTTATGGCCATTTAAAGAAAATCAAGGCACAGGAAACTGAGTATGTCACCAGGAAACCGAGAGAAACTACAAAACATTATTAAAATCAACATTTATTTATTATATTTGCTTCTTCATATGAATTTGTAAGTAAATAATAAAATTTAACTTTAAATTTGGCTTGGATACTTACACCTAAACAGTCTTGAACAGGAACTTAGTTATCAAATGATCATTGAGCATTCATTATTTAACGTTATTCTAAATCACAGTATGTAATCTCATTCGAATCTCTTTAAAGATAAATTAACAATATTAATGTACGAAATCTACGACTCGACATTTCACTTCCAAAATTATGCTTAAATCTAGTAACAGTAAATATGACATTTCAGTCTCAAAATTATGCTTAAATCTTGTAACAGTAGATAATTAATTTGACAGTATCGTTACAATAATTTTTTTCTTCTTTCTTTTTCTTTTACCAAATAATACCAAACACTGAACCCAGTTATTTCCTGTCATATCTTCACTGTAGAGAATTCCACAAATAAGGCACTAGCAATCATTAAACTCATAGTTATAATTTTTTTTTTGTTTTTTTATTATTTTTGATGAACAGCATCTTCAATTTTTCTTTTTTTTTTGTGTTTTTACATTTCTATCATCTTTTTCTTGTATTAATGTCTCTTGTGATAGATCTGGGGAAAAGGATAGTAGGGTCAATTTGCAAAAGGCATGGTAGCTAAAACCTCTGGATTTTCCAAATTTAACGTAAGATCACTTGCAACACTTATATCATCACGCTGATCGGTTGAATTGTTTGTAATTATGTTGATAATATACAGACTTGTACTTTTAATCTGCTATGAAACTTCCCTTTCATAGACATCATCAAAAATTTGCCTTGATTATGCAGGTATTCTAGCAGACCCATACGGTAGTATGAACACATAATACCCTCGTTGCAAAAACAGCTGAGGGATTTCATTTGTAGCTTTTGTGGCATAAAGGCCCTACCTTGTACTTGGTGGACTTTGAGAGTACCATTAAAAGCAATTAAAGATCAGTCGTAATGAATATTTACATTTTCTCAATATCAATTTTAGAAACAATAAAAATTGTCACGCCACGACAGCGACTTTGAATGACACCAGAAAACTCAATTAGGTAAGTAACATCACCTCCACATGCTACGACATCATTTGCAGTTCTTTTGCATACGGCGCCTACACCATCTGGTGCTCCTTTGGTTCTCAATTAGACAGGATCCTGAGACCAGGTTCCTGAGAATTTTTGCCTAATATTTAAAAAAACACGTGAATTCTAACATTGGATCAAAATTACGCTAAGCTAAGCCTCCGTGTTATCAAATTACGCACTAAAACGCTATAATTACACATATATTTCTTTATTTCATAAAAAACTTGCTTACCAGGATACTGTGAGCTTGATTGATTTTGACGCTACTTCTCTTGCCGACTGACGCGTCCTGGCTAAAGAACGCGCTAGTTTCGTACAGATAAAAGATATTCTTTGTCTCTTTCGTGGTAGGATTCACTAGGCTGAACAGCCATAGCGTACGACAAATAGAATATCGGATATTCACTGATTTAACATTGAACAGGATCTTGATGTGAAATGGTGGGGACAAAATGTAAAGACGATTTTGTAAAAAGTTTTGAGAAATTTTATTACTATTTTATTCTCCCTAAAGAGATAAAATTGTAAATATATCAATTTGGGTTTCAATTATGACCTTCATGTAGAAGTAAGTAAATCACGACACTTTTAGAACTAGATTTCGTTCGAGGGACACGTCAGGATGCTGAGAATTTTGCACTTTGAACAGTAATTTCGTACAGAAAATAATTGTAAATATTTATTATTTTTAGTGACCAAATAAAAACAGTTGTAAATAATAGTATTCAATGGAAATAAATGAGTTTAAAACAATTTGTCATATACATTTGGGCCGAGCCGCACAAAATTCCTTAATTTGTAGAACTACCCATTATACAGGGTGGAAGAGGCAGCGCTCCATTTACGGAAACAGCATATAGGGTAAAATATTTCAAACCTATACCTAAAGAAATTAATTAGGATGCCTCAACAGTTTGGACGTAGGATTTTTTTTTCATTTCACGAATTTTATCCATACCTGTATTTCGTGTGACGCGATTACGTATAGATCCCAATAACATAAACACTTACTACTACAAAAATACTACTAAAGGTTAAACAACTTTGAATTTTATCGCCAATACATACGACTCGATTTCGAAATGAGGCGTGTGCGGCGGTGTTCCTTTGATAGGTTCATGTGTGCATGCGTCATCCTTACAAATGGCGGTTTGTTTTAAAATGACAATTTTATTATTTATTTTGTTTGAAAAAAAAACTTTTTCATTTTTGGGAATTTATTTTTTTCTGAATTATATTAGGCTTTTATAGAGTAGTTAAAACTGTGGTTTCATTTA
>DWQW01002504.1:0-26544 GCA_018249695.1 Heliconius erato demophoon | reverse complement strand
TAATGTGACATTTCTAAACGTGTTGTCGTGTTGGGTGATCTATAATAATAATATGAGTAATGAAACATCAATCCATGGTTTTAAATGAGACTAGCAACCCAAACACGGCTTCGCCCGCTTAAAGTTAGATTATAGCCAAATAATATAATATATGCTATATCCTGCATGTAGCAGAATAGGCACAGGAAGCCTAGTGTTCCAAAGGCATGCGTGACAAGTGGCCTAACTTAACACCGCCCATTGTCTCGATACCACAGCGAAGAAATGAAAATATTACATATTTAATTTCCTCAAATGGAAATCGAACCCACAACCCGTCGAATTTACAGTGACACACTTGCACCTCTGAGCCAAAACTGACCTTAACAAAATATAAGATCTCTTCGTTAAATGTAACCTACGCGTTATGCTGATGTATACGCTTTTACTGTAAAGTTATAAAAGTAGGAATCGAACATACAACCCTCGCGCTTACAGTCAGATACTGTGCCGCTGCACCACGACGGCCTCTAGTCGTACTTAATAATGAAATTCCAATACACATAATTCACGGATTTATTTATACTCAAAAGTATGACAGCGTAACGCTTTTACATACATACATATGTACGTTACACTCGCTTGGTCTTCGCGAATAAATTGTAGCGGTATTCGTATACATCATGTTTGTGTGAAACATTAATTAAAAAATATTTTTTCGATGCTTTTTTCGATTTTACCGGTTTCGTAATGGCTCTAGAATTTATTGTAAAGTGAGGAACAGAGTGTTTTAACACTAGGTTCCCTCTGCGTGAAACTGCTTGCTTGCTGTTTATTAAATATTTCGCGGTATGTAGCAACATCTAACGCTACGTCCACTGTCTATTTTTTATTGGAACGGAAACGGTATTTAACACTGTGCCTAAAATTATAGTGGAGTCTTAAATTTTGTATTAGATTTAATCGTAGCGGGTTTCAAAGACGTGCCTAATGAAATTATTTTAATTTAATTGAGCTATAAATTATTATCGAGCGTCGTTGTTCTTATACAGTTATCGCTGTTTGTTGTTTAAAACGATTTTTTTTACGAATCCTTAAAAAATAAGAGATAAAAAAGCAAGGTAGGCAGAGAGATCCTAGGGTTCAGACACTCCGTTCCTCACTTTACGTTGAATTTTCCAGACATTGTGAGTGGCTGAACTCAACGCGCGCTTTGTTTACCAGAGTAGAAGTATGAAAATAAATAAAAAATAATTATTACCCTAATAGGGAATATAACCCAAAACTCGTCACGTTTACATTAAGACTGTTCCGCCACGCTACTACGATATCAACAAAAAAAAAATAACAAAAAAGAGCATCCTCTATAACAAAACACGACATTGTCACGTCGTTAAGCGCCAAACCACATAATATATATACAGTTTTTTTATCGCGTTTTTTACAACGAAATTAAATGCTTTGTAAAAACTTTTGTATTTAAAACAAGTAGATTGACATGACAGTTAAGAGGAAAAACGCTGACATTATACAGTGTATTGACACGCTCATCGATATTTATGAGGTCTTAACGAACATCTGTACGTTCTTTGGATGCGGTGTTAGTGGGTTCGAAACCAAGCATACATTTATATTTATAATATCTATGGATATATTTCAGACTAGGCTATACACAGAGAGACGTTGGATTTAGTCATCAAGCACATCATATTTTTAGGAAAATTTAAATTATTACTAAATATTATAGTTTTCTTTTTATTTTTTAAAATTTGACTCTGTCTCCCGCATGTAGCAGGGTAGGCAGACGGAACCTAGTGTTAAGATAGTCCGTTCCGTCCGTTCGAGGCCCTAGTGTGTACAGTGGCGAAACTTAACACCTCGCTTTACCTTATTACCAGAACGAGAAAAATGATAATATTAAATAATTTATTCTCGGGAAAGATTCGAATCCACGCCCGTCGACTCAATACTGCACTTTATCTTGTTATAAGAGTAAGGAAGTGAAAATATTTTTTTCTTTCGATTAAAAATCGAAGCCACAATCATCGCATTCACAGTCAGACTCTGTGCCGCTGCGCCACTATGGCTGCAAATCTACATGCCTACATATATTTTTATTATACATAGATAGCCAAAAAGGAAAACAACAATAAATTCTTCTCAAATAGAATAAGAAAGTATAGGTAATACATCAAATAATGTCATTACTGTATGGTCATTTATTATTTTGTACTTGCCTTGGCTGGAGGAAATGTCATGTCAGTTCTTTGTGATGTTCATATATGATTTATATTAGAATTATTATATTCTAACAATATATATCTAATGCTTATTATATTAATCGGTTGTTGGTTCGATTCCCATTTGGTGGGATCAATCATTTTCATTTCCTCTTTCTAGTAACAAGATAAAGCGCGATGTTGACTTCCGCCACCCAAAACGCAATGTTTCGAAAATTGGGGGAACACTTTTTTTTCCCGCCCAATTTTCTTAGCACTAGGTTCCCTCTACTTCCTGCCCTCTGCCTGCTATACGTGAACGTAAAAAAAAGTAAATATGCTTAAGCCGATAGTCACTAATGTTAGCAATTTGGTTCCTAAACAGGGACCTGCGATCCTAGCAACTACTCGAAGTATTAGCGATTCAAGCTATATACAACTTATAATACCTGCCTAGTCGATATACTTGTTCCCTAACTCTCTTGTTCGGAGTAGCTACTTATTAGGATTCGAAAGCAAACCTAAACTATAAGAATTATTAAGAAACAACGTAATTAAGAGAAAAATCTACAATTTACAAACATAATTATTATCATAGAAATATTTTTATACAATTTAAAATTTTCAAATTTTTGAACAACTTTAAATGATCACTCAAAAATAGATTAGAGCTGGCATTAAAAAGAAATGCACGAAATTTGATAATTGTACAGATAACCACATTAGTATGCTGGAGCGGACTCTTTATAATAGTATGAATAATAACTTAAGTGTTTCCACGCTTTTTGTAAGCTGTGGGAAATATACATTGTGTTTTCTAAAAAAACATACACGAGATATATTTTTAGAAAACGTATAAATATTCAAACGAAGAGGTTTTCGAATCTGCGTCCCTTGGAAACCGTCAAAGCACCGTGAATACTAAACCATATGTTGTTATATTAATTTGGTAACGCGGAAGAGGTTTCAGGTAATAGTGTAAGCTGTAATGTATGAGGCCGTCGTGACGGAGGGTGTGACTGTAACGCGAAGGTTGTGGGTTCGATCCCCACAAGAATGAATCATTATTTATTAATATTTTAATTTCTTTTTTTTAATTTCTTCGCTCTGACACCAAGACAAAAGCCTGCCGCTGATTTACGCCACCCAACACGCAATGTCTCGAAAAAATCGGCGGAAAGTGGGAAACTGAGTGTCTTAACACAAGGTTCCCTTACTTGCTGTGTGTGGAATACAGCGTGAAGGGTGATTTGAAAAAATCATGGACACACTAGCCTAACATAATTTACATAATTTAATAATAGTACCTACGTGTAGTTTATAAAACGTCTCGCCCAATGCGGGCAAGATTTGAGATTCCTTTGAGAGTACCGACGCTTAATCTCTCTTTATGAAAGTCTAGAAGGTTTAGAAAGCTTCGGCCAAATATGAAAGCTCCACTTTATATAAATTACTTGCTGTGAAGATGACATCTAAAGAGGTATTTTTCTAAAGCTTTAAAAATCTTTATTTCTACTGACATTTTTCTTGGTACCTTATTTATATTAAATCTTAGTTTAAAGTGGGTATTAGTCGTGGCGCAGGGGCTCAAGCATGCGACTGTAAACGCGATAGGTTATGGGTTGAATTCCCACTCTCGGAAAATAAATATTTAATATTTTCATTTCCCTGATATGTGCGGGATACAGCGTGAAAGTTAAAAAAAATGAGAATAAACTAATACTCTACGTGATGATTGAAGCCATAACTATAGCACTTACAGTCAGAAGTTGCTTCATTGCACCACAACAGCCATAGTTTATTTTAATATACAGATAAATTATAGATACACATAAGTAAAGTGAATTACAAAATAATGATAGCAAAATCTTCAATTTATAATTATATTAAAAAATTGAAATTAAATTAGCTTCACGCTGTATCCCGCACACAGCAGGGTAGGCAGAGGGAACCTAGAGTTAAGACACTCCGTTCCCCACTTTCTGCCGAATTCTGGAGGCATTGCGTGTTGAGTGGCAGAACTCAACGCCGCGCTTAGCCTCGACACCAGAGCGAAGAAATGGAAATATAAATTTAAGTTAATATTTTATCTCCTCGAGTGGGGATCGAATCCACAACCAGTCGGTTTTGCAGTCACACCTCGTGCCGCTGCGCCACGACCGGCCTCATATATTCATTAGTGAAATTATAATTTATTTCTCTAATTAACCGAGTGGGACTCGAACCGACGACCAACGCTTCGTATTTACAATTGGACGCTATTCCACTACTCATTTAAACGAAAACGTATAAAATTATGAACAGTTTCTAAAAGGCGCAGGTTCAAATTTGGACCTGCGCCTTTTAGAAACCGTCTAAGCGCTCTGACCACTAAACCATACGTTAACTTACCGATAATTACGAGAGCCGCAGCCGCCAATAAATGTGACTTAAACTCCATTATAACAAAGCACTGAATGAACACTCACACTCGTTTAAAAGTTTTTGCACTAGATTTTTTTTCCAACACTTAAGTTTGTAGTCATTCGTCCATGATGTTTTCTGGAACAAGAAAAAAATAAATATAATACCTTGTATAAGTGAAAGGAGGGACTAGAGTAAGACGTCATTAGGTTCTATCTAATTTTTCCTTAGAATTATTTAGGAATTTTTATTTAGGATTTTTTTACATCCCGTATATTGTAGTATAGGCAAAGGGGATCCTAGTGTTAAGATTCCATCGACGATTAAATCTCTGTAGATTTAGGTAATTTAATCTGGTTTGTTGGGTTTGATTCTATAATCAAACCCAACAAACCAGATGATTAGATAAGATCTGATCATTTTGCAAGAATCCACAGCAGTAACCGAGGCATATCAATCGCGGTAGGTCGATATAATAATTGTGTCAACTGACTTCTTTAAAAATATTTAAAATATTCCAAACGTCAGGTTTCCGTAAATATATAGATAGTACTCAAATATACGCGACTAATCCGATTAAAAAGCTTCATTCAAAATGGGCAAATATTGCGAAAATCAAAGATGAAACTAAAAACTATTACTTACAATTAAAAAACTCAAAGATTCCACTGTATTTCATTTAAAAAAATCCTCACAAATCGTTTTAATTTCACCTGCGCGTGCGCACAAAACAGTTCTATCCACACTATAGCTACTAAACGACTGAAACGCCACACTTTTCTAAGATACCTCCTCAACTAACTGGATTTTACCACGTACGCTTAAATTTACAAGTAATTTAGCACTATAGTTTAACAGAGAAACCTATTTGAATGCAGAGATGCATTCTAAATCCATATAAGTCGCATTACGGCGAAAGCTTACTTTTCTTATACTCCTGCGGAATATCTAAAAGGCTTTGGGATTACCAACACTTTCACTAAGGCTGCAAACTCACTAGGTGCTATAGGATCTTATTGTATGTAAATGGATGGAATAACTGTATGGCTAAAATGAAAGTAATTGATAAATAAATAATCTATTATTTTTGTGTGATTATGTATGAAGTTCATACTGATATTGTAAAGCTGAAGTATTTGTTTGGTTGAATGCTCTAATCTAGAGAACTATTAAATGAAATTGAAAAGTTGATACCATAGTCTTTTCGGCGTAACTACATATACCTGCGGTCAGAAGTAGTTCGAGCATATAGAATGTGTCACGTCATCATACACCACTTCACCACACTCGACCACAGTAGCGAAACCGCAAAATAAACTAGTAATAATTGTATTCTTACGAACCTATTACAAACCTTTTAATATTAGGTGGCCAAACTCGGTAGGTACCAAAAAAAGATCAGGAAAATGAAAATATTCTTTCAACTAGGAATCGAAATGGAAAACACTTAAGGTTATGATATTACACCATAACAGCGTTTATTATAATATTTAGGTCATTTAAATCTATCTTGTTTTTTCTTAGCTTCACGCTGTATAGAGCACATAGGAAACAAAGCAAATGGCAAATTAAACCTGGGAACCTAGTATTAGGACACTCCGTTCCGTTCATTAAGACACCTCCACTTCCTTTTTTGGAAGTATTGCGTGTTGAGTGGCGTAACTCGACGCCACGTTTTGCACATATCCTCGAATGGAATCGAACTCATAACCTGTTGCGTTTACAGTCACACGTTTGTGCCAATAATAAAACATCTTATCTTACTTAGATAAATCTATACTAACATAACCAAGGCACTTTATTTTAACGAGCCGTTTACCTTATTGATAAAGTAAGTTATCCTTATCTGAATTATAAATCTCAACAAAAACAAGTACCTAATAAGTATTTTAGTGCTATAACTTACAGTGAACGAGCACAATACATTTTTATAGACAAAGGATCAAAGTACGGTGTTAACCACCGCCACTGAACATGTAGTGTCTAGAATTTTTGAGGGAAATGGAGAGCGGACTGTCTTAACACTAGGTTCCTTCTCCTCTCCACTAGAGTCTCCTCTGCTGTATAAGAGACATATATGTCAACATATCACTTTAATGATTTCAATATGTATTTTTTTCTGGTGTCCATTAAAATTTGGTTTAGATTATTCAGGTAATTAAATAAAAATAATTGTTGTTACAATGTAACAAGATAAATAATAGTAAATAGAGAGTCATTTATAGCATATGAAACCCTTTTTTTACTGAACGACAAATGAGAAATACAAGGAAGACGACGGAAGACGTGCAGTTCTAACTACTGTATCCAGTAAACTGAAATTTGTACACAGGCCCTTGGAGTATATTGAGACACTCAGAAGCAATATAATGAGCAATTTAGCATGGTAGGCAGATGGAACCTGGAAACCTAGTGTTAAGACACTCTTCCACACTTTCCGCCTAATTTTCCAGACATTGCGTATTAAGTTGCAGAGCTTAATACCGCGTTTCGTCTTGATTAGATTCTACTATTTAAATAAGCGTTAGAAATATTTGTTTCTGTTAGATATCATTATTTTTAAGCATATAATAATTTCATATTACTTGCTGCTCTGGTAGATAATCCTGGTCGTTGAGTTCCATCACATAACGTAACGTGATAAAAGGAGTATCTTAATGTTAGGTTTGCTTTACACCATGCGAAAATAACGTGATGCTGTTTTTTTTAAAAATATTTTATACAGAATAGTATTTCTCATGGAAAAACCTAAGCGTTTTTAGTTTGTACGCCGCCTTAATATACCTACGTACATGTAAATACCTATAGATAGAATCATTTAGACATTTGCCATGTATAAACTACTCCAGTTCTCACATTCTAATCGCAATTTCGTGACTTAATTTACATTTGTCGTCATACATGAGCTCAGCACGCTAGTAGGCTAAGATAAAAATGCTAAAAAAATAACTAAGCGTTTTTTTTATGTTTTTTTAAAGCTGACGCTTTTCCTTGCATCTTCCGAAACGCAAAGGAAATCTAATTCTGTATTGAAATGCGTAACTCAACACCGCAATATGTCTAAAGTAAGGAAATGAACATTATTTAAATATAATCCCACGAGTTGAGATCGAACCCACAACGCTCAGACGCTACTCCACTGCGCTACAACGGCCTCGTACGAAATTAATTACATAAACAATACAAGTACATTATTTGTTAGTCAATTAGTGATCTGATTGCTTGATAGATTAGAAATCGTATTTCCTAGATTCACTAGAGAAAGAGAGAGAGTAGCTTAACCTTGCTTTGCTAATAAGTATAGGTCTTTTTATCAAAATCTGACCGTAAACTTGACGGTTGTGGGTTCAATTTTGATTCGTGGAATTGGCTATTATTCGTTTCCTCGCTCTGGTAACAAGACAAAGAGCGTTGTTAAGTTCTGTCACTAAAAATTCAATGTTTTGAAAACTGGTCGGAAAAAGATATAAAGATATGTTTTCACATCAGGTTCCCTCTGCCTTGCTTTATGTGGGCCTACCTAAATAATTATTAAACTAAATAAAACTATTTATATAGTATTAATTGTCTATAATAAAATCTATACAAATATAATAAAGCGGAAGAGTTGTGTGCTTATTTGTTTAAACGCTAAGATCTCTGGATCTACTGGTCCGATTTACTTTTTTTTGTTTGTATGAAAGCTGCATTCTTCAGAAGTGCTACAGGCTATATAACATTACGGTGTAATTCTTAATTAGCATTAAATAATGAAATAACAATAATAAGGAACGTCATCGAATTGCATTAAGCGCGTGCGCTGTAAAAACACTTGATTATATGTCAGTACGCTGTTCGACAAAAATATAAAATTTTATTAGTTCAAAAAAAGGTCGCGATGTTGTCTATCTCTTATAAATAAGTACAGTAACAAAAAATAATTGTAAGGTTTCATCGATTTTTATTTCACATGTATATTAAAACTTAAGAGCGAAAGCTATTTCATCATCAAGGAAATTTAATGAAGATAACCTTCGGCTTTTATAGCATGTAATTTGGACGTATACTTTTCGAGAAAATGTAAAATTAAAATAATTCGACGTTCTGTTTACGGCCGCAAGCCTAGCCTTGAGTCCTGCGGGGGGCGCCCTTACTGCCGTTCATAATTGAATGTGTGCAAATGCAGCATAATATAAATATTATAGATGGTATGCGGGCGAAGCCGCGATGGGCCGCTAGTTATATTTAAAAAAACCGCTTGCTTTAAATCCGCTACCCATCGCTCACGTATACCCCTCAAATATACATATATTTGCTCAGGCTAAGCTAAGTTTCACCTAGTTTGCCTACCTATTAGCATATAGGTTAGCTTTATGATTTGCATATTTATTTAAGGGTCTTAAAATGAAAAATGAATAATGACAGGAGTCATAAAAAATGAACGTTCACGAAATTATTTCACCGAAAAATCATCAAAAATAATATTGGGTTCTTAAAATAATTGGTTTTCGACATTACAAGAAGAAGTTTCTCGGTAAATGCTCATGTGAAGTTATCATTATGTATGTATTAATATTTAGATTTCGATTCGTCTGCGACCGTAAACGTGACCGGTTGTGGGTTCAATTTCATTTTCTCGTTTTGGTAACTACGCAAAGTGTGGCGTTGAGATTTGCTACGTACCACGCAAAGCCTCCAGAATACGGCATAAAAGGGGAATTGAAGTGTTTAATGGGAACACGCAGGATCTTAGGCTCCCTCTGCTTACCCTGCTATGTTCGGGATAGAGCGTGAATGTATTATTTTCAGTACCATAATATTAGGATAGAAAGAGAGTAGTACGTCCCGATTATATTAAAATGAAAGACCTGCTTTCTAAAATAACATATTTATTATTTACATCATTAATCATCAATCATAAACTGTTCAAAACGTCAAAGTAAATCTTTAATTAAATATTTTAAACCGTTAGAATGATCGATCTATGTGACACTACACTTAATATTTTGCATTAAACAGACTTTAAGAGAAAGAACTCCATACTTTTTTTATTATAAATATACTAGTTAAAGCCGTCGTAACGTGTGACTCTGACTGCAAATGCGATAGTTGTGGGTTCAATCCCTATTGAGAGTATGCCAATCGTGGCGCAGGAGCACGAGCGTGTGACTGTAAACGCGACAGGTTGTGGGTTTGATTCCCACTCGAGAATGAAAATATTTTATATTTAATTTCTTCGCTCTGGTAACGAGGCAAAGCGTGGTGTTGAGTTTCCCCACTGAATATGCAATGTCTAGAAAATTCGGCGGAAAATGTGGGACGTAAGTGTTTTTATTGGAACGGAGAGTCTTAGAAAAAAGAAGTCTAAAAAAGGAACCTCAGGAAAAGTTTAAAAGTCTGTATAATGCATTATTTAAAGTTTAGTGTTACATTCACGTCCTAAAATATTTAATTATTTCGAGAAATTGCGTTTCAAACGCCTCGATTTGCATTGAAACGGGAAAAATTAAAAATATTCGTAATAATGATTGACCCGATTTGATATCTAGCCCACAGTAGAGTCATAGGCCCATTCACAACAACGGTATCTAAGCCAAATATACAGACGCAAAGTCTAACCCAAAATTTATTAATTTAAAAAAACATAAAACCCAACTGCATTAAATTAAAAAGATAAAAAAAACAAGCCCTATAGTTTATGAGGATTAAAAAAGGAAAATTCGGGACCCATTTAAGCTTTACGAGGTTCAAAGAATCATAGGTCTCATAAACACATTACCCCTCCCTTCGCAGTCGGATAAAAACTGTAGACAGATAATATCCGCTTTAAGGCATTACAAGAGTGCTTGGTACAGATTGAATATTCATGAAACACACTCCATACTGCCTTCTGAATAGTTTATGGTCATAGATTTTTTTGAATATCTCGTTTATAAAAATTAGACTCTATAGAAGATATTTTTGACTGTATTCAAACATATAGCCACGTCCATATGTAGTCCTCTCATACTTTTCAATAATTATAGAAACTATTATTATAATTAATTAATATTATATAATATTAATACTATTTTGGCGTATACTCGTATTATTCTGGAGGCGGTCATGGTGGCGCACGGTTGTGGGTTGAAATCCCACTTGAGGTAATGAAATATTTAATATTTTAATTTTCTCGCTTTGATAACCTAACAAAGCAAAGCCTTGAATTCCGCCACGCAATGCCTCCAGAATTCGGCGGAAAATTGGAAACAGCACTTCCGTTTCCAATTTTCTGCTCTTATTAATTAATTAGAGAATGGAATATCTTAACACTAGGCTTCCAGCTTCCCTCTGCCTACCTTGCTATGATGAGAAAAAAATAATAGACAAATATATATATATGCCGGTCGGTCGTGACGCAGCGGCACGAGGTGTGACTGCAAAACCGACTGGTTGTGGGTTCGATCCCCACTCGAGGAGATGAAATATTTACTTAAATTTCGTGAAAATCAAAGAACTTATTACTTAAATTTATATTTCCATTTCTTCGCTCTGGTGTCGAGGTTAAGCGCGGCGTTGAGTTCTGCCACTCAACACGCAATGCAGAAAGTGGGGAACGGAGTGTCTTAACACTAGGTTCCCTCTGCCTACCCTGCTGTGTGCAGGATATAGCGTGAAGCTAATTTAATTTTTTATTTAATTTTATATATATATAAAATTTGAATAAAATTTTGCAATAAAATTTGATATATATATGTACATATATCAAATTTTATTGCACTATTACTGTCAATGATCATGAAACCCAGTTGCTAAAAGTACATCGATCGAAGGTGTGGGAATTCAAGTCCCGATGCCATCAACATTTTTATACTGTCATAAATAAAATTTAATTAATAATTAAAATTTATATTTATTACAATCATATTTCAATGTCTATTATCGTCGCCTCCATCATGGAGACATTAAGTGTTTACCGGCCGGAACCTAACGCCGTTAACTGTTTAAACAGCAAATATATTTTAGTATTTCTTTAATACAACATTTAAGTTCTAAAGGTCTACCTAATAGTCGTCGTAATGAGGGCATGATTATCCATTATACGTAAATTATTTACATTTCGTTGCTTTGGTGGCAAGATAGAAAAACGCGGTGTTATGTTCACTTAACGAAGGGTAACAATAGGGTTAACAATAGGTTCCCTCTAATATCCCACTATGCAATAATATAGAGCGTGAAAGTCATAGAAAAACAAATATTTTCATGTCAATCTAAATGATAAAGAAGTGATCGGTAGTAAAAGTTACTTTAAACGGGAATCAAACCTACAACCGTCGCGTTTACAGTTAGTTATACGTTGTCCCACTATGCTATTGTGATGAAAAATATACAGTTAAGTTACACATGGTGATAAACCAACAAACAACATATTCAAAAACTATATGAAAGGCCGGTCATTAGGGAATCATAAACGCATAAGCGTAAAGTGCGTCGTAAAATGCACATGCTTTTTGCCTTAGGCGGTGTTCAGGTATGTTTTTTAGGTAGAAAAGACGACTTTGTGAGAACGGAATACCTTAACACTAGATCCCCAGGTTCCCTCCGCCTACCCTACTATGGGTTACAGCGTAAAGTTAAAAAGAATAAAAAAATATTGATAGAGATTTGTGAATGCGTACAATAATTTAGAGTTATATCAGTTTATATCTATATTCTGAGGCCAGTCGTGGCGCAGGGGCACAAAATGTGACTGTAAACCGACTGGTTGTGGGTTCGATCCCCACTCGAGGAGATGAAATATTTACTTAAATTTATATTTCCATTTCTTCGCTTTAGTGTCGAGGACATTTGCGGCGTTGAGTTCTGCCACTCAACACGCAATGCCTCCAGAATACGGCAGAAAGTGGGGAACGGAGTGTCTTAATACTAGGTTCCCTCTGCCTACCCTGCAGTGTGCGCGATACAGCGTGAAGCTGATTTATTTATTTATCTATATTTCTATATTCGTTAGTATTGCAAATCTCATCTCAACACCGCGCTTTGTCTTATTACCAGAACAATGAAAAGAAAATAATTAACACTTTAAAATTTACTCATACTAAATTTATTTATACTATCGACTATCGATATATTAACTAACTGTCAGCCAATTTCGGTCAAGTGCCATCCACCCGTCTTACCTACATGTGTACAAAGCCTTAAGTGCAAAATAATGAAACAAAATGTGTGTCGGTGGACCAGGGTAACAGAGGTCGTGAGGAGGCCGTGCGAATTTTACCCGAACGCGTTTTACCGTAAATCTACTCTTATATACATAAATATTCTAGCGACGTTGTCGTGGCGCAAGGGTTTTAGCGTTCGACTGTAAGCGCGAAGATTGAGTTTCGATTCCCACTCGAAGGAATCGTGACGAGTCAAACCACGCCGTGTGCGTGAGTCCCGTCACTCCGCGCGCAATGGCTTGAGAATTCGACGGGAAATGGGGAACGGAAGTGTGTTAATGGAAACGGAGTATTTTTGAACATTAGGTTCCCAAATTTCCCCTGCCTATGCATGCCCTGCTATGTGCGAGATACAGCGTGAAGCAAAAAAAATCAAATAAACAATCTCCTCGGTGAAAAAACCCACAAATATCGCGGTTAATCAATTACAAGTGTCTCACCTGCACCATAACGGTGTTATATGACAAATAATAGTAGTTATTTAAGATTATTTTATTCTTTCTTAAAATATTTTTATTTTACAAAAGTCCAGCTTTCGGATCACCTTGTCAACAAGTGGTAGGCAACACCTGTGGAGTAAAAGGTTTGTTGCCGGCCTTTGAGGTGGAGATGGACGTGGTTTTTGTAGGTATCCATTTCGTATTTTTTTTATATAGTGACTTGATTGTAAAGATCAATAAATAAATCAGCTTCACGTTGCATCCCGCAAACAACAGGGTAGACAGAGGGAACCTAGTGTTAAGACACTCCGTTCCTCACTTTCTGCCGAATTCTGGAGGCATTGCGTGTTGAGTGGCATAACTCAACGCCACGCTTAGCCTCGACATCAGAGCGAAGAAATGGAAATATAAATTTAAGTAAATATTTCATCTCCTCGAGTGGGGATCGAACCCACAACCAGTCGATTTTACAGTCACACTTTGTGCCGCTGCGCCACGACTGGCCTGTGTAAAGATACATCACTATTTATTTCCAAGGTCCGTTAACAAATATAAAAATGTGTGTTTATTTGAGCTTTTATTTGAATAGCAAAAATAAAACTCGCCTCCAAAGCAAATAGTTAAATTCAACACCGTTAGTCATTACACAGCTATGTTAATTTTCTCATAACATCGATTATATATGTAAATTATATATGTAAAAAGTTATTTATATACATTTGTAAGGATAATTTATAATGTTTATTTAAGTATTTATTTTAGTAATTATGGTCACACTATTTTTGTTTTACGCTGTATCCTGTATATAGTAGGGTAGGCAGAGGGAACCTATTGTTAAGACACTGGGTCTACCACTTTTGGGTGAATTTTCGAGACATTACGTGTTTTTAACACCACATTGATCTAATTAATGTACAGATTTTAAATTTATTTAATATATATAAATGGTATATTCCCCGTCTGGTACGCACATAAAATACCCCATTGGATTATACAACCCGGAACAACTATTTATTAGCCTTTAGACCTGGATATCTACAAAAAAATCGGTTAAGTGCGAATTGGACTTGGCCACCCGTTCGTATCAATTAGAGGAGGAAGTAGTTTTTATTTGCATATACATTTTTTGTCAAATTTCTTTCTTACCTCGCTTTCAATTGCCAAATTTCATATTTGTAGATCTACGGGAACTTCCCTGCAGGTTTTCATTACGTTGTTCCCAGCAATTTACTGAGAAAATTGCAAAGATAAATATATATATTTTTAATTTCACGATTTATTTCATATAATAGTGCAGACATCCCTACTTTTCACCCAAATTTTCTAGACATTACGAGTTTATTAACGCACTTTTCCTTCTTGCTAATCAGGAAATGAAAAAAATTTCGCAATGGAAATCGAACCCACAACCGTCGCGTATCTTAACTTTAGATAACAAAGCGAAATAGTAAATATTCACGCTAAAGCAATAATGTACATGAAAGTTCGATTCGCATTTAGGTCACTGGGTTGTTAAAACAATGGCCGTTTCGACCACACAGAGTCGTCACTTGTTGTATTGTAAAATGTATGTATGTAATAGACGTGTATTATGAGTATTTTATTAACTATGATTATTCTATAGTACATACATATAGGTATTTTATGCTTTATGGTATTTCTTTGGTGTATAGCATCGGTAGCTAAAATATGGTCCGCGAATAATTTAAAATTTTTGTAAAACATAAAATATTTTAAATTTAATATACTTTGAAATTCATGAATTTTTAATATATACCTAAAAAATCACACACCCCATCATACAAAATGTCAGATTTTTTATAAACTTTTGACTTTGAAATTATTTTTTTTTCTTTTATTATTAATTAATTTTTATTATACCTACAAAGTGGTCCCTGCTAAAAAGAATTCTATAAAAGTGGTCCCTAATCAAGAAAAGATTGGAAACCCTTGGTGTATAGCAAAAAAAAATATTTTTGCAAGAAAACGTCTAAAAAAATTAACTTTGTTGAATTTGAACCCGCGCCTGCGTGCTCCACTTTCTTGGAAAGCAAAGTCCACCAAAATAAAGAAATTGTAGCAAGTGTATACGAATTTGGACGTGGCTTGGTGAGAGCGTGTGGTTTAGTCGTCAGCCTTGGAGAGTTTCGAAGAAACGCTAGTTCTTGTCTCGCAACGCAAATGTTTTTTATACGTTTTCTAAAAAAAATATACAAAAGTGTTTACATAATATCATCATGATCATCATCACGACGTCCACTGCTAGTTCCCCTAGGTTCCCTTAAGCCTCAGGGGAACCTTATGTCCAGCAGCCTTGAGACCTAAGGACCTAAGGAGGAGGAGGATTAATGGTATTTACTACGTAACAAAAGCTAATAACACCTTTTTATCTGACCAGATGGAAGTAATGAAAAAACTATAAATATTTTGATATGTTTAACATATTCTCGGCTTAGAAGGAAAACTTGCAAAATCCATTTTACTCGTACATTTTTTGGCCATTTGAAAGTTTAAAAAAATTGTAATTCATCTTTTTTTATCTAGTAGACTTAGAGAATACAAGCCAATTTTCAAAATTGTTTTGAAATACAAATTTAAAAAAAGAATTACTTTTTTATTATTTTAAAACAACTTTTTTGTTTATTTATTATTCCAATGCACGAAAATACAACCCACAACCACCGTCTCCAAAGAAAAAACATAAAAAAATAAACCACACTATACACTATTTTAGTAGGTCACCACTATGGACGAAACAAAACACAATCGACACGTAAAAATTGCATATTAAGTACCAGGCGTGTATAAATTGTGAGTAGTTCAATATCAACGATTAGACTCAAGTTCAAGGCTACCTCTTCTGTATTTATTATTTCCTAGTACGCCCGTGTGAATGTAGGTCATTGGTGTAGGTCAAGTATGTTTTTATTTTTGGGTAGTTTTTTTTATTTGATAGGACCTAACACCTAGGACCCACTCATAAAATCTTTGAAGTCTCAAATCCACCATACCAGAGGACAAGATATAGTTAGCTCATTCTGCAGGAATCCAGGGCAGTACGCGAGGCAATTAAAAAATCGGTTGGCGGTAGTTTGATATAATAATTATGTCAACTGACAGATGAACGTCACTTAAGTCTACCCGCGACCACGGACTTATGCAAACAGTTCGAAACGTCAGGTTTCCAAAAAAATATAATACAAAATATACGCGATTAATCCAGTTAAAATAGTTTTATGTAAAATGTGTAATAATCGTGAAAATCAAAGAACTTTTAACACTGACAAGTTGCCAGTGACAGTGACTTTGTAAATGACTGTTTGTTGTTGACGTCAAAAGATTTAAAGTGTTGTTATTGAATATTGTGTTGTTTGTATCGGTTAACTTATTTTGTTCTGACTCTAGTGTGTTATTCGGACTTTAATAGTGCTGCTTCTCTCTTTACTTGGCTCTCCTACCTACCTAATTGACAACGACTTCGGTTTAAGAACGTACAATATTTACCCATAACCCTGACGAAAATGGCGAAATATCCACGTTCTAACTAACATATATATTATTTTAATTTGATTGGGCTGGCATTCATGGAAATAAAATACTAGGGCTAGTTTTTATTGACGCTAATTTAAATGCTATGAAAGTTTAGGACCTCATACGTAACCAGAATATGGCGACCAGATCCCCCTAGACGTATATCGTAATATGTTACGGAGATGCAATTTATTCATTCAAACACTTTGAAAAAAAATCTAGCTATCTATTAAATAAGTGGACAAATGAAACGATAAATGTGAGTGTGTGTAAAGTGTATTCCTAAGTGTTGCGTTGATTTAACATCACTTCGCCGCCGTTAGCTACATATCTACGCTAGTTGCAGCGACTCGTTTTCTTGAATGAAGCGTGTGCGACGTTGCCGCTTTGACAGGTAAGTGCGTATGTGTGCGTGTTTATAATATTCTTTACAAATGGCGTTTTATTTTAAAACGCTGCACTTCCACCCTATAGAATATAGGATTCAAAATACAACAAAAAAAAACAATTAAAAACAAAAAAAAATCCATAAATTTAAAAAAATATTTATACTATTAATCGATTAAACTCGCAAACATTATTTACACTTAGACACAACACTATCGTGACATACATTTTGTTTTTATAAAAAACGTCATTCAATTTGACGTGACAAAAAAAACTTATAATACTATTAAAACGTGACAAACAAATTTCGACTTTATTCTTCACTTGATAAAATCTATTTTCTTATTTTTTTTTATTAACAGTGAACCGTTATCCGCCTGATTTAATATATTAGGTTAGTGTTTGACAAATTGACCGACAATCATATTTATTTTTTTATTACATTTTTATAATGATTCAGAAGTTTAAGAATTATTTTTTTTTATTTAATTGCTTATTATGTAGTGATGTATTGTAAACTAAAATAGTCGTGAGTTCAAATATGTAATAAGCTTCATTATTAACTTATAATACAGATTTATACTTTCCGTAGAGTCCGACGTGACGCAACGGCACAGCATCTGACTGTAAACACGACGGTTGTAGGTTGGATTATATTCAACGGAATTAATTATTTTCAATTCTTCGCTCTGATTACAAGACAAGCCGTGGCGTTGACTTCCTCCAATGAACATGCAATGCCTCGAGAATTGGACGGGAAATAAGGTTCCCAGGTTTCCTCTACCTACCCTGCTATGTGCGCAGAGATGTTTATCAATCTTTTTAATAATTTTAAAATGTTAATCTATATATAAAACAATACTTTTTAGAAAACGTATAAAAATTTGAACGTAACGGGATTTGAACTCCGACCGCCAACCTGTCCAAGCGCTCTGACCATCATACCATATGTTCAACGTATGGCTTAGCGGTCAGAGCGTGTAGTATTTATCAATCTTATTAAAATACAAATTCCGAATGGATTTAAAGCTTTGGTGCAGTCGTCATAATTTTGTACACTACGAGTTCGAATTTTAATTGGTACTAGTATAAATTTTGAACTAATAATTTTCTTCTTTAACTTTATTATTGTGAAAAAAAAGAGTACTGCATCACTAAGTACTCTCGTTTTAGATAGATACTGTACGAAAACCTCTACGTACAAAATTTTACAATAGTCACTAATGTTAAAATAACTGACAATGTATCCTGTAAAATAAGAGTAAGCAGACTGTTTTAATAGTGTTGAGACACTCTGTTCCTCACTCTCCAGACGATTTTCGAGACATTGCTTATCGAGCGGTGGAACGTTGTTACATGAGCAAAGAAATGAAAGTGATTTATTTCCTTGAACGGGAATCGAATACAGAACCGTCGTATTTACAGTCAGATGCTGTGCTATGACGATCTTCTTTTATGTTTTTTCTGTAGATATAAAATTACAGACTCCCACAGAGTTCCTTTTTTTTGTAGTTTAATCAATTAGTGTTGCTATACGCCTCAGTATTCACAGCGAAATGGATTTAGTTTTTACGTTATTTGACTCATAATTTGGATAAAAAAAGCATATTGGGTGCTAACAACTATAAAAAGAACATTTTGTTGAAATAAACTATTAAATAGCGATAACGTTTGATGTTTTTAATTGTATCATGTTTTGATAGAATTCAATAAAAAAAAATACATCCTTTTCGATTTTAAACTATTTTAAAGAAATCTTTATATGATTTCTTTTCTCTTTAGTTTTTTTAAAATTTCACTATTATTTTTTTTCAGCTTTACGTGTCCCGCACACAGCAGGGTAGGCAGAGAAAACCTAGTGTTAAGACACTCCGTTCCCCACTTTCTGTCGAATTCTGGAGGCATTGCATGTTGGCAGAACTCAACGCCGCGTTTAGCCTCGACACCAGAGCGAAGAAATGGAAAAATAATTTTAAGTATATATTTCACCTCCTCGAGTGGGGATCGAATCCACAACCAGTCGGTTTTACAGTCACACTTTGAGCCGATACGTCACGACTGGCCTCGACTGACTATTGAACTGTTATTTTTCTTTATTTTAGAAAATTTAAATATCTTTTTATAAGAAAGTTCCTAAAAGTAATTTCCTTTCAGTATAGACCATCAATAAATCATCATCCTCTAAAAAAATACAATAATAAAAATGTATTAGGTACATATTAGATTTTTAAATATGTGTTTTTTAAGCTCTAAAATATATATTTTTTTTCACTCTTTATCACGCACATAGCAGGGTAGGTAGAGGGAACCTGGAAACCTGGGAACCTAGTAGTAAGACACACCGTTTTCATTAAAACTCTTCCGTTCTCCACTTTCCGCCATTTCTGGAGGGATTGCGCGTTTAAAGGCGGAACTCACTGTCGCGCTTTGCCTCGTTACCAGAGCGAGGAAATGAAAATATTAAATATTTCATTCCCTTCCCATTTCATTGGGAATCGAATCCACAGCCTATCGCGCTTATAGTTGCACAATAATGTCCCAAGACAATTCTCATTGTACTGACCAAAAATCCTAATTCAAATATGAACCAAGAACCATCACAGCCACAACTACTACACTACTTAAGCATAATAAAAAACACATCTAAATAAAACACATTCGTACACCCATTAATACTATATCAGAGATATTTAATTATAATTAAATGGAAACCAGTGGCGCACAACGGTTACAGTTAGCTACACCGTTGTCCAGGCTAACGGACGTTTCATAAGCCACAGAGTTAAATTTAACTAAGGTTTATTTGAGGGGATTTTGAATATATTGGCTTACTAAATAAATCCAGAGGCCAGTCGTGGCGCAGGGGCACAAAGTGTGACTGTAAAATCGACTGGTTGTGGGTTCGATCCCCACTCGAGGAGATGAAATATTTATTTAAATGTATATTTAAATTTTTTTGCTTTGGTGTCGCGGCGTCGAGTCCGCCACTCAACACGAACTCAACGCCGCACTTTGCCTCCACACCAGAGCGATTTGCTTTTATAATTCTACGGAAAGTGGGGAACGGAGCGTTTTAACTTTAAGTTCCCTCTGGCCTCCTTATCATATACGGGGTACAGCGTGAAGCTAAAAAAAGACTTATATTCCATTATATTTGTCGCTATAAAGATATCAAATATTGTTATTGAACGATATATAGATACTTTAAACGTTTATGTTTTTTTTTACCACTTTTCTTAGGCTATATAACTTTGTAACTATGTAATAACAATAAGAAACGGAATTTAAGTCACTTGTAATAATTGTATCATCATAATATATCAAGTTATACGTAGCTTAGGTAAAAAATATAATAATATGTTATCATCGAGCTGATCTGATGATGGAGTCTTCAGAGATACCTAGTAAATAATGGAACTCTTCAGAGGTTCCTTGTAAACCATCCGAATTTAGGCTCGTATAATTCATAGCTTTGAACACATTACGTTTAAAAAAATATATATTTATTTCCAAGTCTTAGTTTTTATTTATAGTAATAAATAAAAACGAAAATACAATATATTTATTATATAAATTCTAACTTCGCTAACTGTACCACCGCCCTTATTAAAAGCACTCAACATAAATAGGAAAGATGGACGATAAGACCGTGTTTATCATTAAACGTGAATAAAATCTGCTTCATTTCGATTTATACTGGATTATATTTGCCTTATTATTTATTCGCTTTATGTATTTACTATACGCCGTTATGGTGCAGTGGGCGTGCAATTACAAGGGATGTGGATTCAAATTTATAGGGAAATGTAGATAATTGTTTTTTTTTGCCTTACGTTTTATCCCTAGTAGCCAAAGAGAACGAAACCTCAAACGCTATAGTCTCTGTATACCTCTTTTGCCTCGTCCACTGTCATCAACCTCTTCATACAATGTCGTCCGGAGTCCTCATATTTTTCCTCTAACGACGTAGGACCTCCAGTATCATCGAAACTGTGTTATCACAGGTCAAACGATGTCTCTCTCTTCCTCTCTTACCACACACTCCGGTTTATTTATTTAGACACAACAGTTGTGTTGGGTTCCCAAAGGGAAAATAAATTATTTTTACTCCTTCGCTCTGTAAGTGTCACTTTCCTAGTCTACACAAAAACGGATTAACAGAGTGTCTCAACCTAAAATCGTAAGAAGTATCTAATAAAATTATTTCTTTTAAAAATATCTAAAAGTAAATCGTTTCTAAGCCAAGAATGATATTTTATCATCCATCCACAGTTTTATTTCACGGATCAACGTTGAAAATAAATTCCCTTTGTCGGCGGAGCGTAGATGATAACGTTAAAATAGAGCTATGAGCTCACTAGATGCGATGAAATATAATACTCTTTTATCTCTATTCTAGATAAAGGGAACCTGGGATGGGTAGAGTTAAGACACTTCCGTTTCTCACGTTTCCGAATCCTGGAGGTATTGCCAACGCCCTGCGTTTATGCGCCCTGCCTCATTACCAGAGCAAGGATATTAAATATTTTATTTCCTCGAGTGATAATTGAACCTGCAACCTGTCACGTTAAGGTTATGCCCCTGTACCAAGGTTGGCCACAACTAATTTTTAAATTTATAGCACATTATAACCATTTGACATTTTTCTTTTACGATATAGCTAAGCTTCCTTTACAGTATCTATCTTACGTTGCGGTAAAATCTTCATTAAATCCATATACCGTTTTTATAGTTTACGACCAATATCATAATCGAGATGCCAACAGACAGACATATATCTCCTAGATGAAACTTCCGCCATTCATAAGGTAATGCCTGGAATTCTGGCGTATGGAATAGAGTGTTTTAACTGTAGGTTCCCTCCGTGTACCCTGTTATGCGGGATAAAACAAGAATTGCTAGAAAAAAAACGGACAACCTTACTTCGCTTACAATTGGGAAGTAAGTAAATGTAAAATTTATAGGATATCTCAGGTATAATAAGATAATGCATAAAAATTGCTTAATTATGCACATTATTTTACTATAACAATAAATACACTATAAAACCAATTATTGATACAATTCGGACGTGAACTAACACTTGCACAACCAGTCAAACAACCCAACTATATTTCTAAAATAACAACCGCACTATAAGGAAATCTAAGCACATAAAATACACCCTGTATCTACACTACAATGGTCAGTGGAGGAATTTAAATGGTCCGCGATTAGAATCATTCTATAACTCATAAGCTTTGCAAGAGATATTATTTGTGTAAAGTACTGAGTTAGAACCTTCTGATACACGATTTAGTTTCTTATTAATTTATATTTTATCGATATTTTTGGTTTGGAGAAAGTAGGTTTGATTTCACATATTTTTTTAGCTTTACACTCTATCCAGCGTCCATTAGGGTAAGCAGAGTGAACCAATGACCTCTACCTCAAATTAGATTCTATTCTCTACTCTATATGTTAATTTTAGAGATATTGTATGTTCAGTGGCGGAAGTCAACGCCACGCTTTGACTCTTCACAAAAATAATTTACGTAAGTTTAATATAATCATGATTATACCACGGCTGTACCGTGAAGGTTCACCATTATCATGACTTCAAAAGCTTCTCATTATAAAGCTTGTATTTTAGAAAGGCTTATATTTATATTCCAAAATCCAAGCAATATCTTTAAATAAGAAAGTATCGAAAACAGAAATAAGTCACTATATTCTCATCATTTGTACTATAATATCTCGATTTATTACACGCTACATTACAACAATATATGTGGGTGGTCGATGATTCGATGTTAACAGCAACGATCGCTATGGTTTATTTAGTTCTATTGAACTAATATTTCATTTTGTACTTGATGACTGGCTCGTAGATCTATTACTGAGATCACAGGTTTGAATACCGCTGAGTGTTTTGTATATATGTTTGTATATGAATTTCTTAATAATAAATTATAATAGGTACTAGTAAAGAAGGCTGCCTATAAAAGTAAGACGGCAAGGTAATATGACTTCAATCTAGAACGATAACAGCTTTTTCGATTTTTATCATAGAGTTCAATGCAGTTTACTTAAAATATATATATATTTTTACCATTTTTAAAGTGTTATTCCACACTTAGGAAAGAAATATATACTTATTAACCGATAGGTCGGTTTCCAGGAGGCGCGGGTTCGAGTCCCGCTACTTTCATATTTTTATATGCTTTCTAAATAAGTAAAAATAATAAAGTTAAGTTAGGCAGTGTAAACGTATTACAAAAGTTCAATCTCAAATAACTGTTTCAAATCAGGACATTTAGTCTTGAAGAGGAATTCAGCGCTACGCTCTGCCTCATCTGAACTGGGAAACGAAACTAATTTAACATAATCATTCCATTGGCGTTGAGTTCCGCCACTCAATACACAATGTCTCCAGAATACGTTGGAAATTGGGAAACGGAAGTGTCCTAATGTTACTTAGGTCCTCTAGGTTCCCTTTGTGCACTCTGTTATATAAAAAAAAACCTTTTATACAGTAGTACACAAAATCAAATTACAAGAATATTTTAGCATTTACTTCCTCAATCATCGCGGCTACCGATGACGCGGTAATTAACTATAATGACGCCCGCTGGGTATCATTGCTGTAATCAGTTAAACAACGGTGTATAATATTATATTATTATTTATATTATATATATATTTAGTTATAAAACTTTATAGGCCATCATTTATATTGAATGGTGTATTAATAAATAAAGTTGTTTTTATGACTTATATTGTCTTGTACGGTGATTATATTTTTTTCGCGTAAAACAAGGTAGAAAGAGGGAACCTCGTAGTAAAGTGTTCCCCGCTTTCCGACGAATTCTAGAAGCATTCAGTGCTGAGTGGCGGAACTCAACGGCATACTTTGTCCTGTTACCATAGCGGGGAAATAAAATAATTCATTCTCAGAGCGGGAATCAAACCCACATATAATACAGCAATTAATATTGTACGGAGTTAATAATAGTTGAATGTTAATTGAGTACTGTAAGGCGGTAAACCATTAAAAAAATATGTAATGAAAAAAAATATCAATTTTAGCGTATTTAAAAAAAAACAAAAAAATATAAACGAGTATTTTAAAAACTTTTCGAGTATATCACACCCGCCACGCGATGTCACTCACGCCAGATTAAACCAAAGTCGAATAATTTTACTTAAAATAAGCTTAATTTTTTTGGAACGTCAAATAATTTTACCACCAGAACCGGTTCACTAAGCTTACTGCCTCACATCTGAGAAGAACTGATGCAAGACACTCAGCAGCAACAGCTTTTTAAATCTATAATTTACAAATTCCGATTTATTAAAAAAAAAACAAAAATCAGCTTCACGCTGTATCCCGCACACCACAAGATAGGCGGAGGGAACCTAGTGTTCCCCACTTTACAAATTCTGAAGACATTGCGTGTTGAGTGACAACTCAACGACGCTCTTTACCTCGTTTATTACTTAAGAACTATTAAAATCGAACCTGCGACCACTATTTAACTATTAAATAAAATAACAAAACGAAGAAAGAAAGCTCAAAAGAAAGCTCGAACACCGCTAACTTTGACCTATAATATTATTAGCCACCTTTCATCGGACGTCAGTTTTTTGCACATCCATTTATTAAATGGTAGATGATTTTTTACTGACAATGATTCTTCATTCTATTCTTATGAACTGGAAGGCAACTTTTTGATTGACGTGTTACTATCATGGTTAGTTAGCTTAATTTGTTTTGACTGACATTTTATGTTTAGTTTAAACTAGTCGTTGCCCGCAGTCGTGTTTGCGACTTTAAGACATGTATAGGAAATTCAAGTTTTTTTCTGTTCTTGTAAGAATTTAGAAGAAGAGAAATCGTCTCTCATTATAACCCACATATATGTCAAATATATTTTTTTGCAATTCAATACAATTCCAACATTATCTTCTTAGAAATTATATATAAAAAGATAATGTAAGAATTGTATATTATAAAGTAAAGTTTCAGGCAATTCGAAAAAACAATTATTTTGAGGCAATTTTGTCTAAAATAGATATATTTGTATAGAAACGCACAGTAAAACAAACAAACAGACAAAACATTTACATATCATTGTTTTCGATTATATTACATTGATAAATCCCCTCAATAATAGGTCATACTGTACATACAGTTATCAATTTATAATAAGAAATATATCATGAAATTGTTAATATTTAAACAGTTGAGCTTGTCAGCTCAAGTGCATTTTAGCAAGCTTTAGATCATTTTAAAAATACATTCATGTAAGTTATTGAAATACATTTTCTTATAGAGTTATGCCTATAGTGGCTCAGTAGTAACTTAAAGGCACTTTTTTCCCTAAACACCGCTCAATTTTTGAAACATTATATATTGAGTGGCGATAATATGTGTGATTACCAAAGCGGGGAAATGAAAATATTTTATTGCTCCAAGTTAGAATCGGATCCACAACCATCTCGTTTACAGTGAGAGCCTTCCCCACTGCGCCATGGTGGCCTCAATTAACAGTTATCCCCTATACACTCGTATGTAGATAAATGCCTAACGAATGATATCTAACAGGTTAATAGCTTCGCTATCTCTAGATTGATTACACCTTAGAAATAACCTCACTTAATTAAATGTGTTAACATAAATTTACTTAATGATCTTGCAAATGTTAAACATTGAGCTCAGTAGCTGAATGGTTAATTTATTCAGGGTCGTTAATTCGATTTATATGTGGTATTTTTTTTAATTTTAATTATTTGAAATTGAATGATGCTTGCCGCGTTTCTTTTGTATTCCCTTTTATTTAGAATCATTTTGAATCCCGCATGTATCAGAGTAGGCACATGGAACCTGGGAATCTAGTGTTAGGGCACTCCGTTCCCATTAAGACACTTCTACTTTTCCCCCGAATCCTTGAGTCATTGCATCGGGTACAATAATATTACTAAACATTCACATATATAATTATAAATATTTATAAAAATTAACACTAAGGCATGGATACACTTATCCCACTCACCTCCCAATACTTCTAGATATATTGCGACACATTTTTATATCGACAGAGTATTGCCTGCCTGCTAAATCATTCCCCTGAGTGCGAATCGAACCCACAACCGTCGCGTTTACAGTCAGCCTGTCAGCTGAGCCTCGAAGGCCTCAAAAGCAATCATTTATTTCTGTACCGATGTACAGAAAGATAAATCTTTTGAAATCTCCAGAAAATAAACACAGAAAAGTTTCAATCTAGAAATATTATTGAAAAAAAAAATATGCTAAGATTGTAATCAGTGGGATATGGAGAATGGAGGATGGAGGTACAATGGCAGTACAATGTGTATACAAGCAGACCGTGAAGGGCCCGTTGTTTTATTTTGTTAGCTTTTCAT
>DWQW01002503.1:0-26545 GCA_018249695.1 Heliconius erato demophoon | reverse complement strand
TAAATCCTATTAAATGTATGTATGATTTTATGTATGTGTATAAATTATAAATAAATAAATTACAATATTGAAATATATAAATAACACATATTAAATAAACTATAAATGTAAATAATAGTTCCCTACACACTCAACACGCAATGCCTCCAGAATTCGGCAGAAAGTGGGAAATGGAGTGTCTTAACACTAGGTTCCCTCTGCCTACCCTGCTGTGTGCGGGATACAGCGTGAAGCTAATTTTTTATACTTATTTATTAATTAACGCGGTCCCCATTTTAATAATACAAGAACAATTTAATATTATCATTACCCCGAAGGGGAACGAACCTACAACGAACCATAGTGATTACTGTCAGATGCTGCCCAGCGCCATGGCTTCTGAATATAAATTTATTAAGATTTTTTTAATTTCAAATTTAGTTAAACTACTTTATTTACATTTATAATAAGATCTACACACAGCTTACGGAAATAAAAAAGAAAATTTTCAGTCCGTTCCGTACTCTTTCCTTCTTCCATTGAGTTTTTTTTAAAGAGATTGGAACAAATATCCCTTTATACAATACAATCAATTAGTGTGTACTGTAATATGCTTAGATAAAGACACAATTTATTTGATAAAACCGGCAAAATTGTAAAGAAAAATATATTATACTCTTTTTAACATCTTCTTATAGACTTACGCTCCATATTAATAATCTATCTTCTACGTCAATCTACGATTGTTCCATACATATATCCAATCTAGAGATTGGATAGATGTATGGAACAATCGAAGATTGACGTAGGAGATAGATTATTAATATTGGGCGTTAGTTACTTCTTAAAATTCGTCATTTTTGGAGTAAGTGCCAACATGGATATTTAAAAAAAAATGTTTTTTTTCGATGTATTTAATAAAACCGTAAATAAATCTCAAATCAAAGAATCTTAAAGGTCAGTTTGTTACCTAGTAGTAAATATTACCAACGAATAGCTTCATGTTTTTGAATCACGAAATCCCGCATATAACGAGGTAAGCAGAGGGCAAAAACTAGTGTTAAAACACTCCGTTCCCCACTTTCCGCTAAATTCTGGAAATATAGTGTGTTCAGAGGCAGAAGCCTACACCGCGCTTTACCTTGTTACCAGAGCTAGGAAGTAAAAATATTAAATATTTAATCTACAGTGGCACCTTCTTCAGTAGCTTGATGTCTTAGACATTTGTTGTACTTCCCTTGATGAGCCACTTGTCATAAAACTCCATCCCAATAGAACATATAAAATGTTATACACGCTTGCTATAAAAGTGAAACTATGCCAATTTTTATTGCTTTATTCCATGAATAAGTTACGATATCAAGTCACGTTTTTATCGTCCCCTATCGGTTTCTTATGTATAAACATGACACATCTCTGGTTATAAAATTCCAGAATTGTACCAATGAGGCTGGGAATCTGAGAAAGGTTTGGAAATATTGGATTAACAAGAAAAAATTGCCTATTATATCTACAAAAAATGGCTATTATATATATTAAAATTGATTATTGTGTATTATATTATATGTATATATGTAATTTTAATATATTTTTTTCTTTTTTTAAGCACATTACCTATATATTTAAACACAATAAAAATTAATTACATTTATTGTAATAAAAGGCCGTCATGGCGCAGATACAGTGTTGTGACTGTAATGTGATGGTTATGGGTTCGATTTCCACTCGGGGGAATAAATTATTATTGATTAATACTTAACATGCAATACCTTGAAAACTTCAGCGGAAAGTGAAACGAATCATCTTAGCATTAAGTTCCCTCTGCTCTACCTTACTATATGCGGAATACAGCGTTATTATATTAATAAAAAATAATTACATTTATTATATTTCTTAGTGTATTAATAATTAAACATAGCAAGTGAACAGGTACAAACTAAAGCCCACTACGGATTCAATGCTTAACTCATCACGGCGCTACTAAAGTGTCTAGATGCAAATGCTTACATGAAACGACACAATACTGCAAGTAGTAGTAAGTAAGTTGAGAAAATATACAAATTAAGGACGAAACGTATTGTTCAAAGATGTTAACGTTGTATAATTATTTGAAACAAATTCTTTCAATATTTTTCAATATCAAGCTTTATTAATATGCTTCGAGAAATAGAAAAAAAGATAAATTATGTAAACCTTTTTGAGCGAAAACTTAACTAACATTTTTCAATCCTGAATGCTATCTGCATCGATTGCTGTTACAACAACTTTACCTACTTACCAAAAAAATATTTAAAAAAAACCGACTTCAAACAATGAACTAAAAAGTTAAAAATAATTTGACTTAACAAAATGTAAAACGTACTTTGATTTTGTTAAACAAATATAATTAAATAAAAAAATTATAATATTGAAGTCAGTGTCAAGCTAATGTTACAACAACTTTAATACAATATTAACTTATTAAGCCTGTTTGTTTTACGAGACACCAACTTCAAAATTATAAAATCAATTAATCAATTATTTTTTTGTTTTCTCCTTGTAACTATTATATACTGTATATTAAGTAAAAAATAAAAATGTACAGTATATAAAATATACTGTATATTTATATTTTTTACCAAAAAGAAATTAACTTATTCAATTTCAACCAGAGCCTATGATCAGAACCTTACCAAACTTTTACCAAACTATCCTTGAATCCTGAAAGGACGTTCCCAATAAAAAATAACCATCAGAATCGGTTTGCTGGATATTGAGTTATTCGTCTATTTATCGCGCACGTTACGTACGTGCACGATAAATAGACGAAAATGCAAATTTATGACTTATGTGATTTTCTTACAGATACTATTCAAATCAAATTAAAATGGTACTACACGGAAGCTTTTTAATAAAAAAAGAATTATCAAAATCGGTTTACCCAGTTAAAAGTTCTGAGGTAACAAACATAAAAAAACAGTCGAATTGATAACCTCCCCTTCTTACAGAAATTAGTGTAAAAGAACAGTTTCACGCGTTTTCCGGCATCGCAGAGTAGTAGAGGGAATCTTGTTCTAAGAGACACCGTTCTCTACTTTCTGCTAAATTTCTAATATATTATATATTGAGATACATAACAAATACAATCAGTCCTACACATACACACGCACCACACCACAATGACAACAACAAAGTAAATCAGATTCACGCTGTATCCCGCATACAGCAGGGTAGGCTTACCTCTGCCTACCCTGGTGTTAAAACACTCGTTGCGTTCCCCACTTTCCGCCGATTTCTGGAGACATTGCGTGCTGAATGGCGGAAATCAACGCCACGCTTTGCCTCGACACCAGAGCGAAGAAATGAAAATATAAATGTAAATAAATACTTCATTTCCTCATGTGGGGGTCGAACCCACGACTGGCCTCAACAACAACAAAATATATGTTTCAAATCATAATTTATCAGATTACATTATCATAATGTGACACTAATATGTTATCAAGGGTAACTCAGGGGAATATTATCAGAATCAATTAACGCGATTAGTACATTACGTACAAGCTTATCTGAGAACTGTGTCGTCCGTCTTGGTAATTGAACATGACAAAATACGAAGACAACGATATGGGTAATAAATTGTATATATTACAATGCAATTTTGCGCCTTATTTATATGGAGGGAAGTATGAAAATAGCATCTAATGTTTGAAATATATAGGGAACATTTGGTGAGAGACGTCTTTATAAGTAAAATGACAGTGGCTACCACCTTTAGTTAATGTTATGTAATCCATCAACGTTCTATTTGTCAATGAGGTTAATATTAGTGCAGAGGAGCTAAAATGTTGGTTGTATATTTTAATTTTTTAAGTAGTTAAAGTATTCATAAAAATAAAATTAAAATCCATATCCATAAAGAGGACAGTCCTGGAGCAAGGGCAAAAAGTGTGAATGTAAAATCGACTGGTTGTGGGTTCGATCCCCACTCGAGGAGATGAAATATTCATTTAAATTTATATTTCCATTTCTTGGCTCTGGTGTCGAGGCAAAGCGCGGCGTTGAGTTCCGGCACTCAACACGCAATGCCTCCAGAATTCGGCAGAAAGTGAGGAACGGAGTGTCTCAACACTAGGTTCCCTCTGCCTACCCTGCTGTGTGCGAGATACAGCGTGAAACTGATTTAAAGTATCCATAATAAAAATAATTTATTTTACCATAAAATCTTATATTTCTGATATCACAAACCAAGTTTAGCTCTAAAGAATTTTATAATGAGCAAGTGTTGGCTTGACACCTTCCTTTGTTACTCTAATTTATGCTAAGACCACTGGCCTAACCTACTTTCCTTCACCGTCTTGACGTTGCATCTTGCATTAAGTTTGACCACGTTTTATAATACAGTATGTATTTAAAATTGTTTTTGTGGTGATAGAAAATTATTTTCTTTAAGATTAAGTATATGAATTTAAATAATAAGATATTCAAATACTTGAATCCTGATTGAATTAGAGTGGCGTGACGTGGCGCAGGAGGACAAGCGTGCAACTGTAAACGTGACAGGTGGTTGGTTCGATTCCCACTAAATATATAATTTAATTTTCTTACTCTGAAGCAAAGCGCGGCGTTGAGCTCCGCCACTCAAAACACAATGCCTTCAGAATTCGGTGGAAATGAAAGTGTCATAATGGGAACGGAATGACTTAACACTAAGTTCTGGGAACTTAGGTTAAGCTAGGTGAGATTAAGCAAGATTGACTTAATATTAACTTTAAAATCACTAAAAACGCTTCATAAAACTCCAATTTAACGCTACCCAACACAAAAATGGTCACTCATTCTTTATTCATCACTCAAATATTTTCAATTAATATTAACAGTTCTTGTTACCCTTGTCAGTGTCAGACACATCTAAGCCAAGGGCTGGAACCAAGTGCTTACACGCTAACACAGTGGATTATTAGAGATTTTTGCCAAATATCTATCTTTTGTTTTAAATATATGTGTATTTATTTGCTTAATATTTAGTCCCTGACAAAGGGTTTATTGTTATTAAAATAGTTATTGTGTTTTCATTACAATTTGAAAATTTTATTTGTTACTATTATATTCATTTGTCATTTATACTATCATTTATACTATGTTCCCTGGGTCTCCATCTACCTTCCTTTGTATGGAATACAGCGTAAAGCTAAGAAAAAGAGAAAAACAAATAATTTCACATTTTTATTCATTTTGGGCCTACTTCTCATTAATAGTATTACTTACATTTTCTTCTCTAGCTACTAGAAAATCAAGGAAAACGCCAGAGTTATTGAAAAATGTTTAAAAAAAAGCATTACAACATCTTTTTAAACATTTTTAAAGTGTTATTCCCCACTTAGGAAAGAAAAATACTTATTTAGAAAACGTATCAAAATTTGAACGCAGCGGGACTCGAACCCGCGCCTCCTGGAAACCATATTATAAAATTTCAACGTAGCTTGGCGAGAACGCATGGCTTAGTGGTTAGAGCGTCTGGTCGGTTTCCAGGAGGCGCGGGTTCGAGCCCCGCTGCGTTCAAATTTTTATACGTTTTCTAAATAAGTATTACAACATCTATTAATCACTCTTTCTTTTTCCTTCTCTCTCACAAAATTAAAACCTAATTCTTAAGCGTCTCTATCATTACACGAACTCCCAGAACAATATACAGCGCAGCTACAGACTTTAGTTTCGGCGTAATTTGTTCACAAGCCGCTCATATTTCGCGCTCCCTATTTAGTACTGCATTAGCATAATGTTGCATTACTTTTAACCAAAGTGAACATTGTAGTGCAGTGTGTTGAGGTGTTATTGGATTTTTGTCGGTGAGATTTTTAGTTACCATATATATATGGTATATTTGAAGAAGTTTTTAGCTTTACGTTTTTTCCCGCAACTAGCAAGTTAGACGAAGAGAACCTGGTAAGGTTCCCAATGTTAAAACACTTCCTTTCACATATCGACAGAATAAGTGACGAAAGAACTATGATGAGACTAGAAAGTGGCACGCAGAGACCGTAGTGTATGGTGCTTAAAAAAACACGCTTAAAAAACAAGAAAAGCGCGAGTCGGGCTTTTTTTGAATTTCAAGCTTAGCTTATTCGGAGCCCTTTCATCTGGTATCTCACTGGAACTAGTGGCTTTAATATCAATTTTTTGTATAGTTTTCTGATTTTTTCCTGAACTAGTATTACCTGTAGATGCTAGCTGCCAAATTTCAGAATTCTAGGTCAACCAACAGTACCCTATGAACTCTGATTTTTTCTTATAGTGTAGAAATACGCAGTTTTTGCGATATAAACGACCATTTTTAAATAAATGTAGAAATACGATTTTTTTGGGAAATCAAGGGACCCTAAATTTCAGTAGATATTTTGAATTTCAACGATATGTTCAAACGTTCCTGAAACAAAGGCACTTGACAGACAGACAGACTGACGGAAAATGAAGTGATTTTTTCCTTAAAGATACGGAACCCCAAAAATGACTGATAGCCATCAACTTCAAAGTCTTTTTTAGAAAAAAATATTCCAGTTTTTAGATTTATAATTTTGCTATTAGATAACTATATTACTAATTTAAAAATTACAATCTTACAACTATAGTATTTAGTAACTGAATTTTCTTTACAAGTTTGTTGAATTCATTGCATTTCGCTCGCGGTCTGCTCATGTCTCCAACTATTTAGGACTCCATTAGCATAATGCTGCATTACCACTACTACTTTTATATACAATACTAGAGTCGCTACGTGCGTTTGTTTGTAATATAATTTGAATAATATAATACTGTTATTTTCTTTGTAGAATAAAAGAATGATTAGTCCAGAGAATGTTTGTACAATTTTTTTAGCTTCATAGAGGCATTGCGTTTTGAGTCGTGGAACTCAATGCCATGTTTTGCCTCAAATCCAGAGCGAGAGCATAAAACAGTTATTTTTTCATTTACTCGAGTGGGAATCAAACCCAGAACCGTCCCGCGTACAGTCGCGCCATGAAAGCCTAGTCATGTTTATACATAAAATACGCTTAATTTGAGGCTGAATATTGGACTGTAAATATTGGAACGTGGCAATAAACTACTGTGCGGTTTCGTAGGAACTTCGTTACACGCACAATGTAACTGTGGAATGGCCTACCCGCGGTAGTGTTTCCAGGTCGATATGACATGGGTACCTCCAAAAAGCGCGTCTATCTCCACCTTAAAGGCCGGATCTGTAGCTCCTCTGGTGTTACATGGGGTCGTGGGCGGTGGTAATCACTTACCATCAGGTGACCCGAACGCTTTGCGTTGTCCTTTTCAAAAAAAAAAGTTTGATTCCCATTCAGAGATTTAAATTACTTTTATTCCTACGTTGTGTTAAGAGGAAGTGTTAAGTTTCATTACTCAACACATAATATCTTAAATATATAACGGAAAGTGGGGAACGGACTGCCTTAATATTACGTTCCTTGGGCCCCTGCAGTATGCTACATACAGACTAAAGCATAAACAAAAGTCAAAATTTTTCATTACAGTATTTTGTTATACAGTTGATTTATAGTTATATCTAAATTATTAATTTTAATTTATCATCATAAACAACACCAGAAATAACTTGATACCGCGACCAATACAAACATCGGTTAGGTAAGGCAATATACAATCGCGTCAACCATAAATTGATGGGTGTGCAGATGAACTCTGCGTGTTAGCCATCAGGTTAAGCAGTCTAAACTAGTTGTACCAGATCCTAGTCGAAAATTTCTATTCGTCCGTTACAATTTCCATTGGCATCGTGTTAATTGGCTTCGCTTGGATATGTTGCTGCGATATGATGGGTTAAATTTCTGCTGTGGTTATGAAGGTATAAATAATATAAGCTTTAATATACTTCGTGGCTTAGTTACAATGCCTATGGTTATGAGTTCGATATTTAGTCGAGTAAATTAATTATTTTCGCTTCGAGAAGATAACGCAGCGTTGAGTTCCGCCACTCAAAATGTGATGTCTTGAAATTAGTGCGGAGAGTTGGAATCAGATATGTCAAAGGAACAGTGCCTCTCTGCTGACTCTGTTTTACCGAAAAAAAAATTAAAGCTGCTTTTATCCGTTTTTTTACAATCGTAACTTTTCTTTTTTTTAATCTTAATCGCAACAAATTATATATGTACATTATGTTGAAACAATAAACTCCTTAAAAAATATCTTATTTCAAAAAGTTTGTAAGACACAAACTCTATAATTAAATCAACACTACAAATAGAAAGACACTTGAGGTCAATTGGCTATAACGTATAGCTAACAGAGATAAGAAAAGGCGAATAAAATAACAAGCCTATATAATAATTACTCACAATCCTCAACAACTCGTATCCAATATTTCCACACGTAACAAAAGGATATATAAAGAACCAATAAAAGGGGGTAAAATAATAATAGTCGTCGAACTTTTGCAATATCGCCACTTATGGGATTAATTCATATCCATACGCCATAAGTTACTAGTCTATATCAAAGTTTTATACGTTCCGACTTTAATTTAGCGGATGTGTGCCCTGATTTAATATTACTTCCGGGATAAGCAATAATTTCCCATGCCTCGTTTCCCATTTCCCCATTTCCCATGTTGGCATCGGGTTCAAAATGTATTAATTCACTTATGTATGTATGTGTATCTTCATTTTGTTTTGTTGAAATATTATTAATATTAATAAATTTCTATTTGCGTTTGATGTGACACGATTTCAATGATATAAGTTAATGAATATTCCGATGTTTAATATTTTTGATTGGCATTTATTTATTTTGTTATAAATAAGCGTCAGCGTTATTAACGTGAAGCATATTTGACCGTAATATACACAAAAAAAAAGTAGTAGTACTATATAATGTGTAAGTTTCGCTACTCAACATGCAATACCTTCAGAATTCGTCGGACAGTGAAGAATTCTTGTTTGTTTCGGATTGTGCAAGAACAAAAGTGTGTCAAAATACAGAGTTTATAATGGTTACCCAAAAGAAGACTTCCAAAAAAGGCGTAAGGTAGAATGGAAAGTTTGTACTAAATATAAATTTTCACACAAACTGTTAATACATACTTTTGTCTATTTATACTATCTTTTGTTAATATAACAAAGCGAAAAAGTTTGTTTGGGTAAAAGATAAGTTTTGGTCTGATTTTTTTTTTTGTTTTCAATGAAAACTATATTTCTTAAGAGTGCTACAGGTTATATAACCTTACAATGTGGTTGTTAGTTAGTCTTAAATAACGAAATAACAATAATAATGAACATTGAATCATTGAATTTCTTTAGAGTGCACTGCAAACATAATAAAATATTTATTTAATTACATTTTACTACAAAAATATTCAATTTCCAAAGTTCTTACAAATGTTCACGATACCGTAAATCTGTATCTTATAAATAATCCACCATAATTCTGTGTTAAAAATAATAAAAACATACAAGGTGATATTTAACTGTTCTTATTAATAAAATTAACTAGTGAACTAACTAAACTAACTATCTTTACATAAATTAAAGCCTATACGTTATTTTGATATATAAGCTATATTACTATAAAAAATCATCTAAATTCGTTCAGATATTTTTTTGTGTAAAAAATTAAACAAACATTCATCATCACAAACTCTTATTATTATAACATTATTATTATTATTATTACCTCAAAAGCTACCATATTCAAACTAAAAATAAATGGAGAGAGCGCTTATAAGAGAATTAAGTTGCTAATTTCTATTACAGCGACGCATTGCGACTTTGATTACATCGGTGTTGGGATGAATGTAAATTGCCTAATAGAGTTGACGTACAGTGCTCTACTGAAACTACTGTTAGTTTGAAGCCTTTAGTCGGTTTTTGAAGTCATTTTTTATTTAATTTTTTCTTTGCGTAATGATGTATGATTGGCTTATTTAGATTTTTTTTCAGCTTGTATCTTTAGCTTTATTTTATTGCAGCTTTACATTGTTTGAGGCATGAGGCAAGTCGTGACGCAGCGGCACAGAGTGTGACTGGTTGTGGGTTCGATCTATACTCGAGGAAATAAAATATTTATTTCAATTTATATCTTCACTTCTTCGCTGTGGTGTCGGGGCAAAGCGTGGCGTTGAGTTTCGCCGCACGCAATGCCTCCAAAAGTCGACGGAGAGTAGGGAATGGAATGTCTTAACACTACGTTCGCTCTGTCTACCTTGCTGTGGGCGGGATACAACGTGAAACTGGTCTACAACGTATCACACATATACCAGAACAGGCAGAAAGAACCTAATATTAAGACAAAACTTATTTTTTCAAATATAATGAATATAAAGTATTTCTAGTATTGGGTACTGCAATACATAATTAGAATAGCAAAAGTAAGCACTGATTTTTTAGGTAAATATAAATCCTAATATTAATCATGTTTTTTAAGTAAAAAATGCAATCATAAATTAATTTTGTTTCAACAGGTTGTAGTGTGACGCATTTGAAACGTAAGAATATATTGGTTTATATATCATTGAATTTTTATTTCTTATTTAGATACTACTTAAAATATATAAAATGACTGTAAACGCGGAGGTGGTGGGTTCAATCCCTCCTTGGGAAAATTAATGATTTTCATGTCCGTTTTCTTGTAAAACAAGACAAAAAACGCCGCAATGATGCCTCTTTCTTGATATACATGAGAAAGCATACAGCTGTATACATACAAACAGAAATTGCTTAGAAATATTTGTTTTCCTATAAGATAGAGATGCTAATACGAAATATTTCTTTTCTTCAAGTCTAAACAAGAGAAGATCGCTTACATCACACCCTATATCTACAAAACATCATGTATTGGGAATACTTTATATAGACGATGGGCGATGCCCACATATCGTTGCATATCCTTACGTTGCCGCGAAGTTATTGTATCGCCAGAAGCATATTCTGAAACACCCTCGTAAAAACTGAACCGTTTTGGCAAATCTTTTCCTTATATTTTATTTTTATAGATACATGTTTCAAGCAAATAAAATAATTTATTTTTATGTAAAAAAGAAACAAGTTAGATTCTTGCTACTAATAGTAGGTAGTATTAAAGTCAAGCCATGTGTAGGCCATAGCTACGAAGATCACAAAAATTTAATCAGCTACACGCTGTATCCCGTACACAGTAGGGTAGGTAGAGGGAACCTAGTCTCTTCCCCATTTTCTGCCGGTTTCTCAACGTCGCACTTTGCCATGACACCAGAGCGAAGAAAGACCAGTCAAAGCGCATGGGCACAATGTGTGACTGTTAGAGCAACTGGTTGTGGGATAATATATGTGTATATTTTTTTAACTGCGAACGCAGCAGACCTGAGTTTATTCGTAAGTGCTTCTGAATGATTGTTTCATTGGAGTTTGAAGCCTATAGTTATATCTAAGAGAATAGCTGGTAAAAATATGTTTTTAATATTTGGTAAAGCCAACTCAATTTCTAAACTCAAACAAACATTGTAATTATTTTTATTATCAAATATTCATCGTTGGTTTGCCTACGAAGAATATGCGATAATCATTTCGTCATAGTTTATTTATTTCCTATCTATCTTAAATATTAAAAGCGTATCATCTGCGAAGAGTATAATATCACATAGGTTCACTACTTTAAAATTTATTATTATTATATTAATTTAATTTAAAACTCATCCATTTGTTATAACCAATCAAAAACTATTGTTAAATCATTAAACAGAATATATGAAAAGTTCACATTCCTATCCCACATTATATTTGCTTACTATAATAGGCATATAAGAGTTAATAAATTTAAATGGAAACCCAAAACAAATTTAACAAAAGTCATAACAATCCTTGGAACTCTGTTTATAAAACGTATGGGTATCGTCTACAACTTTTGTTATTACAAAGTTATATACTCGTACATACATACGATTACATATTTGGATAAGTTGTTTTAAATATATACCTAATGTAATTTGTATTAGTATTATGACTTACAGTAAAGATATATGAGCAAAGAGAGATAAAAGAGATGAGAGAACATAGAGAGGAAAAACAGAGTGAGACCGCAGTTGCCGTTCGAAAACATATCTATCAATGATAGAAAGGTCACGTAAAAAGCATTAGACTCCAAGAAGGAAATGTATAAATCTCTTTAGGTTAATGGCAGTGAAGTAGGCGAAAGAGATATGCTGTGACCGAGCGTTTGGCACTCACTTCTCTAAGCTACCCCGCTGTGGATAAAGTGTGAAGCTAAATATTTTAGATGATATAAATACGTAAAAAATGTAAGCCAATTTTGTGACGGTTGAGAGTTTGAACTCTCCTCGGGGAAAGGAACTCTTTTCAATTACTCTTTTAGAAACCAAGACAAACCGCAAGGTGGAGATCCGCCACCCAACATGCAGTGTCTCAAAAGTTAGTCCAAAAGTAGAGAAGAGGATATCTTAGCATTAGGTTTCATCTTCCTTCCTCGCCTCCCTCCTTTCCTACACAAAAAAGGTTGAGGCTACTTACTATAAATAAAATACAGGAAAATGATAAAATATTTACTAGTTAAAGAGAGTAAAGAATTTACAAAGCCAAGTGTTATATAATTTACTATAATAAAACTTCCCGAGTGCAGTTCAAGTAGTGTAATGCATTTACTCATCTACGTCACGAAGCATTATTGAATGAATAATTTATAAATACGCCCCGCTCTGAATTCTGCATCTTGGATCTTTACTTGGGAAATATTCCATTAGGAGATGGTGAAAGTTGGCATTTTGTTGTGGAAATTTAAATAGCGGTTGCTATTGTGATATAATATTTTGTTAGTACTAAAGACCGTGCAAAGAGTAGGTTCAGTAGGAAGGCAGACCTTGGCAAAAGCCGGGATTAATGCCAGGAAGAAGAAGAAAAAGAAGAAGATTAATACTATTATATTAGGACCAGTTGTGGTGCAGGGGCACAAAGTGTGACTGTAAACGCGACAGGTTGTAGGGTTGATTCCCAATCGAGGAAATAAAATATTTAATATTTTAGCTCTGGTGTCTTTATCTTCTTACTTCTTATAGTTACATTCAGCTTTATAATGTTAGAACAGTAGTATAGCATAAATACATAATGGTTATTATTATGTTTCTTCACGACTTTTCCCATATTCAGGGTAGACTAAGAAACCTAATGTCAAGGAATTCCGTTCACTATTTCCAGCGGAGTTAAGCGCCACAATTTGTATTACCGGAGCGTGGAATTAAAACAATATTTAAATACTGATAATCACGTTTTCCCAAATAAGAATAAAATCTATACAATCAATTTTATAGTCATATGTTGCTCCACTATGCCATGACAGCATGTTCATAGTACATTTAATATATTAACATTCTACGTACATTTTACTAAAATTTTCATCTTGTTCTTAATCTTATAAATTAACGAACTAAAATACTTTAGTGCAAAGAAAATAAGGTAAGCAAGGAAACGTCGTAAGTAAATTAGAGTAGCATTTTCAAGTTGTAAACTTTCCCCGCATTTCCCGCAGAATTTGCCAGCAACGTGGATAGAAATACTCAGAATATAATGAAAAATAAAGATGAAATTTTAATCTTGCAAATTTGTTTCGCATAAAATCAATGTAATTTTAAAGTTATTAATAAAGGAGTCAAATTATTGGCCTGATTTGAGTTCTTTTTTGGTAATTAGATGATTTAATTTCTTGAAAGGATTTCCCCTTCTAGGTACGTAAAGTTATTGTGTATTTAACATTTTTAAATTTCAATATTTCTAAATTTTATTAAAAATGTGGCTGCGAGGGTAGTGGCAGCTGATATGCAATCACTTTCTTACCTCCCTACCACGCTACAGATTGCGTTTTGAATGTAAAGGAAATATGGAAACATCTTATAATTTGATTACCTTCGTTTCGAGTATGATTGGTTTCTATAAACATAATAACTATAGAAAAGCACTACTCATACTACTTACTATGTAATAACTTAGTAACGTTAAACCTTAATAAAAATCAAATGTTAGTATTTCATGATAAAAAATATTTATTCTTCTTCTAAACTAAAAACGTTAATTGAATCATCATTACACATTATTTATTTAAAATGAATATATATTCGGAGAAATGCCTAAAAATCTAAATAAAATTCTCCAAGGTTATCTTTTATATAAATACGTACGAAAAATATTTTGCTATTAGAAATAGCTTTAGGTGTTGACGCCATTTACAAGATTCTACGAAATCAGTTATTTTATAGCAAAAATGCTTTAGCAAAAAAATATTATAGACATTTAATTCTTTATTTTCACACTTTTTTTTTTCTGAGAAACAGAAAACACGGCGTTGATAATAGTTGGCACCACGTCTTTGGGCGCATTGGACATGTAAAATGAGTATCGATGAAATTTCCCATTTGGATAAAGCACTATAGAATAAATTTTGGAAAAAGAAGATAGTCACAATAAAATGACTTCAGAAACTGACATTTGTGATGAGCACAGTATTAATGACAGCGGTACTGAGCAGAAAGCAGTTACTAATTTATTTCACTTATTCCTGATGTTCCTTTGAATTGAGGAAGTGTTAACATTATGTGTGTTATTGGGAAAAGGTTATTTAGATAACGAAAATGTTTTATGGACTTCTGAATTTTGAGTGTATCTTTGCTTTTACATAAAACAACTAAGTCAATATGCCAAGTTCTTCAAGGTCCTGATGAAATCCATATACATATATTTCAATGTGAGCATTTTAACTGGAGAAAACATATTATTATTATTTTTGATCTTCATTTACCGAATACTTTTCCGAATGTAAATAATTGAAAATTTTTTAATGATATGAAGTTGTCTTTTTGAATCTCTTTGTTGTATTTGTTAATATATGTATTAGTAAATATTATGTTTTATTATGAATTTTACTATTTATTTGTAAACTATAGTACAAACAAACAGAATATAATAAAAAATATATTGTAATATCTAGGTGCTTAGCATAGGACACTATTAATAATGTGGTATTTTTTGGAAGTGGAGACAAAGTGACATGGGAGTGAAAATAGGTGACTTGAGTATAAATTGCCTGCTGTACACAGATCGTGCAGAGCTCATTGCATCATTAGAATTTGAGTTGCAGGCATAAGTCACCACTATGAAAGAAGAGTGTAAAAATAATGGTCTAAGCCTAAATGCGAGTAAGATTATGCAGAGACCGTAGCGTTTGGCGCTCAATTCTCTCTGAGTATCCCGCTTGGGATACAGCGTGAAGCTAGATTAGATTAGGTATTTAAACCCAGTAAAAGACAGAAAAAAAGTGCCTAGCGACGAACTGTAAACGCTGTGGGTAGGTACGATTCCCACTCGGTGAAATTAAATATTTAATATTTCTTCGCTCTGGTGTGGATGCAAAGCGCGGCGTTTAATTCCGCCGCATAATACGCTATAAATATACTTTATTTATATATTTCATAATTAACTATGTTAATGTTGTGTAATTGCAATGCAATATTTTTTTATTATTTATTTATTTATATTATTTATTAAGATTAGTCCATCATATACCAAGATCAAGGATCATAAAAATCTATCAACCCGCATGATTTACAACGTCAGATAGAAACACATATTAATACATAAACTGATAAACACATAACCCTCCTATGCGTCGCGAATTCGAATAAAAACGATTAATGTTCAATGTAAAATAAGTTTTTCAACCGAAAATCAACGGAAAGTTAGAGTAAAATAAATTGAGTGGCAAATTAAGGGAATCCCCGGTAGATTAAGCGGGAGTTAAGCAAAGCTTTAATTGATCTACGCGTCTGCAACAGATTATTATTGATTAATAGTCCACCAAGTCTTTTTACCTTGGTGACGTCATCTCGTTTTACGTTTGGCTGTATGAAGTATACCTTTTGTCACGAGGTCAAAAGCGTGCGAGTATAAATGTGACAAGTCGTGGGTTCGATTCCCATTCGAGGAAATGGAGTCTTTAATATTTTCTCGCTCTGGTAACAACGCAGAGCATTAGTATTAAGTTCCGCCACTCAACACGCAATACCTGCAGAATTCATCGAAACGTGAGAAACGGAAGTTTCGTAATTCGTCTTAACACTAGGTTCTGAACTTGGTATTTCTATGTGAGAGATAGAGCGTGAAGCAAAAAAAAGTTCTTTGAGCATTTCGTATATTGCATTACCATCATTAACTTCAATTTCTCTAAATAATATATTTATAATCGTACAAATAATCCATACCACTCACAAATTGCTGTATATTTCTTCGTATAACAAATAAAAACGCTTAAAACTTATTTCTGCATCATGTTACGCCTGCGGCAAGTAGTTTCGGATGTGTAGTTCTATTTGCATGAGAATGTTTCTACACAAATTGAATTTAACAGTTACAGATATACATATGTTTATGTGTTATTTAGTTAGCATTAATCAAATTTAAACGTTTACTAAGTTTAAGCTAAGGTTGGTTATTTAAAAATTAACTTCTAAATGAGACATTTAATATTATCATTTCTTCGCTACGGTAACGAAGCAAAGCGTGGCGTTGAGATCCGTCACTGAACAGGCAATTCCTTCCGTTCGTTTCATTTAACAAACTTTTCTTTCAATAAGAAAGTTGGTTTATTTTTATTTAAACTAACTACTAACTTGAAACGGAAATATGGCCCGTACTTTCCATTATTTTCCATATTATTATTATGAATATTATCGAGGAGATGAATTATTTGCTTAAATTTATATTTCCATTTCTTGGCTCTGGTGTCGAGGCAAAGCGCGGCCTTGAATGCCTCCAGAATTCGGCAGAAAATGGGGAACGGAGTGTCTTAACACTAAATTAGTTCTGCCTACCCTGCCGTGTGCGGGATACAGCGTGAAGGTGATTTATTTATTTATTTTTATTATTATGTTTCTCTTTAATAATTCTCGGATTCAAAAGAACCCGGTCCTTTGAAAGGCGTGGGGACACAAGTCCAACACGTAGAGGCCCCTTAGAGAATATACAAATATTTTACTGTGACGCATCACTCGGGATCCATCTCTGAGTAACCACATTCAATTGCCTAGACATGGTCACCGGTTAATGCGTAGAAATCATGAAAAATATGGAAATTTAAAGTAGGACTATGGAATGGAATTTGGATGGACTGGCTACTGGGCTATTGAATAAGACTAACGGATGTCCGTCTTTACAATAGTCTTAGATTGAATTATTGGCGGACAGCGACTCACCTCCCACTAGATGGGCCCCCATAAAGCGGCGTAGTGCCTTGGGCGCAACATCGGCTTGGTCGGCTAAGGGTGTAGAGAGGTGTACACCGGTTTCACCAACACGAGGAGCTCGTGAGCGAGTTTCGCCGCTATTATTTTCGCACGCGCATTTTTCGTATTATTATTATTATTATTCTTTACATTTTAATTTTTATTTGAGGCCAGTAATGGTGCAGGGGTACATACAATATGTGACTGTAAGATCAACTCCTTATGGGTTCGATGCCCTCTTGAGGAAATGGAATATTTATTTAAATTTATATTTTCATTCCTTCGCTCTGGTATCGAGACAAAACGCAGCGTTGAGTTCCACCACTCAACACGCAATGCCCCCGATATTCGGCAAAAAGTAAAAAACTGAAATGTCTTAACGAGAACGGAGTGTCTCAACATTAGAATCCCGCGCTGCCTACCCAGCTATGTGCAGGATACAGCGTGAAACTAGAAAAAATATATAAATTTTCACAATTATGTTTTCCTTTCTTTATTTTTAATCAAGAGAGAGAGCATAAAACATTTCAATTACAATACTCAATTTCTTACCTGAAAACGAAGATTAAAATTTTCCTTCAAACAAAATTTAATTAATGTTTTGTTAATTTAAACTGAGTGTGCAAATTAGATGGGATCTTAGTTCCAGCGTCTTTCACGGATCGATAAGAAACTTGCCATGTCTGAAGTTCTAAAGCATGCAACCATTAATTAAAGTTATGTAAAGTTGATACGAAAGTCGATGTACCTAATCTAAACGTTAGTTTTGAATTGTAAATCAAGTTACTTCACTTCTATGCTTTATAGAATCAGAAATAGAACTCTCTGTTATAATGTAACTGTATTATTACATAGTTATATCATAACTGATAAGTTCTTTGATTTTCACGATTATTACACATTTCGTTTCGAACACTTTGCAATAGTCCGTGGTCACGGGTTGACAGTCTACCCGTGACCACGGACTACTGCAGAGTCTGAAACGTCGGTTTCCAAAATGTATAATCTTTACTTCTTTTTATAGTTTTTTTTTTAATATACGCGTTTTTTTTCAGGTTAAAATAGTTTAATTTAAAATATATCAAAATTGTTATTCTAAAGTAAAACCAGGATAGATGCCACATTTTTGAAAATAGTTTCCGTATTTTAAAAATATGAATTTGATATGAACGATTTCTTTTAAATTAGTTTTAAAAGAAATCGTTAATATCATATCAGCTTTTAGTCCGAATCTTTTATGTTGAATTATTAATTAGTTTTAGCATATATTAATTACAGTTTTCACAGAATTTAGCATTTCACGGAATCGTTTTTTTGGGGATAGATGATTTCCTTTACAAATAATTGGATAGTTGTCCCACTCTAAAAATAATAGGAAGGACATAATATGCCCGCAGTGCGAGATAGATACCCTTTATGCCGTAAAAACAAAAATTCAACGAAATGTATGAGGTCAAATGTCCAATCTCTATTCTATTTTTTTTTAAATTATTAAAATTACTTTCCTTTAATTGTTCCTTTAATAATTAGGCCGATATGGTGCAGAGGCACAAAGTGTGAATGTAAACGTGACTGACTGGTTCATCCCCCCCTCGAGAAAATGAAATATTTATTTAAATTTATTTAAATTTCTTCGCTCTGGTGTCGAGGCAAAGCGCGGTGTTGTGTTCCGCCACTCAGCCTATTTCCAGAATTCGGCGGAAAGTGGGAAACGGAGTTTCTTAAAACTAGGTACCCTCTTCCTACCCTACTGTGTGCGGTTACAGCATAAAATATGATGGAAAGTATACAAGTAATAACTAGGTTCTATTATAAATAATTTATACATAAGTTTAATTTAATTTATTTTTTTTACTTTCATTTCAATATGCTATACCTATTTTGTTTAAAAGTTAAACTTTATACCATTTTAAATTGGCTGTGTTCGCGCCATCGATACGAGGTGAATGTGTTTAAAGCTATAACAATTACGTATGTTCCGACCGTATCCACAGTGAATAGATTACGTACAGTTGTGGTTACTAACAGGTGAATTTAGTAACGTATTTGTTAAAAACGTTTTCTTTTTTTTTTTGAGCTCCACGCTGTATCCTGCAGGATAAGCATTACAAGGTATTCAGAGGGAATCTTGGAACCTAGTATTATAATATTCTGTTCCCATTACAACACTTTCGTTCCCCACTTTAAGTTATTATCTAGAGGCATAGCGTGTTGAGTGGCGACATTATATCAAGAATAAGCAGAGGGAACATAATGGTTAAACTCTCCGTTGCCTACTATCTGGCCAATTTCCGAAACGCCGTTTTGTCTTTTTATAAGATTGATAGAGAAGAGAGATAATAGTACCAAGTACTACCTTGTCCGCTAATCGCCTAAATTCGAAACATTGACTATTGAGTGGCAAAACTCAATGTCGGAGTTTCTTCAAACACCAAAATGGGATATATTTAAATTTTGAAATATATTTAAATTTTGTCACGTCTGTTTTTTATCATGTCATGTCTTTTCACCTTGGTGACGTCATCTCGTTTCCACTCAACACGCAATACCTGCAGAATTCATCGGAACGTGAGAAACGGAAGTTTCGTAATGGGATGTGGAGTGTCTTAACACTATTCTGAACTTGGTATTTCTATGTGAGAGATACAGCGTGAAGCAAAAAAAAAATCTTTTAGCATTTCGTACATTGCATTACCATTATTAACTTCAATTTCTCTAAGTAATATATTTATAATAGTACAAATAATACCACCATCACTTACGAATTGCTGTATATTTCTTCGTATTACAAATAAAAACGCTTAAAACTTATTTCTGCATCATGTTACGCCTGCGGCAAGTAGTTTCGGATGTGTAGTTCTATTTGCATGAGAATGTTTCTACACAAATTGAATTTAACAGTTACAGATATACATATGTTTATGTGTTATTTAGTTAGCATTAATCAAATTTAAACGTTAACTAAAGTTAAGCTAAGGTTGTCTTATTTAAAAATTAACTTCTAAATGAGACATTTAACATTATTATTTCTTCGCTCTGGTAACGAGGCAAAGTGTGGCATTGAGACTTGAGATCCGTCACTCAAAAGGCAATTCCTACCGTTCGTTTTGATTAATAAACTTTTCTTTCAATATGTACGTTGGTTTATTTTTATTTCAAATCTGATAATTTGAAACAGAAATATGGGCCCGTACCTTCCATTATTTTCCATATCATTTTATGAGGCCAGTCATGGCGCAGGGGCACAAAGTGTGACTGGTTGTGGGTTCGATCCCCACGCGAGAAGATGAATATTTACTTAAATTTATATTTCCATTTTTTCACTCTGGAGTCGAGGCAAAGCGCAGCGTTGAATTCTGGCACTCAACACGCAATCCCTCAGAATTCGGCAGAAAGTGGGGAACGAAGTGTCTTAACACTAGGTTCTTTCTGCCTACCCTGCTATGTGCAGGATACAGCGTGAAACTAGAAAAAATATATAAATTTTCACAATTATGTTTTCCTTTCTTTATTTTTAATCAAGAGAGAGAGCATAAAACATTTCAATTACAATACTCAATTTCTTACCTGAAAACGAAGATTAAAATTTTCCTTCAAACAAAATTTAATTAATGTTTTGTTAATTTAAACTGAGTGTGCAAATTAGATGGGATCTTAGTTCCAGCGTCTTTCACGGATCGATAAGAAACTTGCCATGTCTGAAGTTCTAAAGCATGCAACCATTAATTAAAGTTATGTAAAGTTGATACGAAAGTCGATGTACCTAATCTAAACGTTAGTTTTGAATTGTAAATCAAGTTACTTCACTTCTATGCTTTATAGAATCAGAAACAGAACTCTCTGTTATGATGTAACTGTATTATTACATAGTTATACCATAACTGTTATTCTAAGATGATGCCACATTTTTGAAAATAATTTTTAAAAATATAAATTTTGATATGTATGATTTCTTTTAAATGACGTAGCTTCTAATCTCAATCTTTTATGTTGAATTATTAATTACTTTTTGCATCAATCAATTACAGTTTTCACAGAATTATCATTTCACGTTACATCGTTTTTTTGAGGATAGATGCTTTCGTATACATTGGACTTGGTAACACTCTAAAAATAATAGTAAAGTATTTTTTTTTATTATTAAAAGTACTTTCCTTTAATTATTCCTTTAATAATTAGGCCGATCGTGGTGCAGAGGCACAAAGTGTGACTGTAAACGTGACTGGTTGTGGGTTGAATCCCCACTCGAGGAAATGAAATATTTATTTAAATTTATTAAAATTTGTTCGCACTAGTGTCGAGGCAAAGTGCAGTGTTGAGTTCCGACACTCAGCACGTCTACCTCCAGAATTCGGCGGAAAGTGGGGAACAGAGTGTCTTACCACTAGGTTCCCTCTGCCTACCCTGCTGTATGCGGGTGCAGCATAAAATATGATGGTAAGTGTTGAAGTAATACTAGGTTCTATTATAAATAATTTATACATAAAATTAATTTATTTTTATATTTTTACTTTCCTTTCAATATGCTATACCTATTTTGTTTAAAAGTTAAACTTTATACCATTTTAAATTGGCTGTGTTCTCGCCATCGGTACAAGGTGAATGTGTTTAAAGCTATAACAATTACGAATGTTCCGACCGTATCCACATTGAATAGATTACGTACAGTTGTGGTTACTAACAGGTGAATTTAGTAACGTATTTGTTAAAAACGTTTTCTTTTTTTTTGAGCTCCACTCTGTATCCTGCAGGATAAGCATTACAAGGTATTCAGAGGGAATCTTGGAACCTAGTATTATAATATTCTGTTCCCATTACAACACTTTCGTTCCCCACTTAAAGCTATATTCTAGAGGCATAGCGTGTCGTCATCATATCAAGAATAAGCAGAGGGAACATAATGGTTAAACTCTCCATTGCCCAGTATCTAGCCAACTTCCAAAACACCGTTTTGTCCTTTTATCAGGTTGAAAAAGAATAGAGATAATAGTACCAAGCACTACCTTGTCCGCATGAATTCGAAACATTGACTATTGAGTGGCAAAACTCAATATCGCAGTTTCTGCAAACACCAATGGGATAAGATGAAAATTTATTTAAATTTTGTCACGTCCCCGTGTGGGCATCAAACCTATAACGATCGTAACGTTGTCCAACTGCACAACAATGGACACTAACCATTTATGACCACAAATACACAAACGATCCTGTAAAAGTTCTTCTATAAAACAGTTTTTGCACAAGCTCAGGCAATGCATCACAAACTATGCACAGTGCCACAGATTCCCTAATAAGATAACAGTAACAGATGTTATCGTGCAAATTGTTCCCGGCTATTAGTGGTGGAATTACACGTAATGTACGGGTTAACTCAATTTTGTCATAAATATGAGTGATTTAATGAAATATTTGTATTACGGCTACTTTATTATAGAAAAATGCTTTTTTATTTCACTTTTGTAGGTTATGTATTAGGAGATATAGGTGTGTATTGTGGGTTCGATTTCCATTTGTGTTGGGTCACTTTTTTTAATTTTCACTCATCTTTCTCGTATAGCAGCGAAGTGTATAGATCTCATTCTGTTATTATATTTACGTTTAAATTTTTTTGATGCCTTGTATATTTAGAGCACGTTTGGCGATAAATTTCGCTATTTAACTAGATTGTTTTTTTTTTCGTTTCAGCTTCACGCTGTATCTCGTGCGTAGCAGTGATGGCAGAGTTAACTTGGTGTTAAGGCACTCCGTTCCCAATAAGACTTTTCTGTTCTCCACTTCCCGCCCAAATTTCGAAGCATATGTGGGGCGGTACTCAAGATCACGCTTTGTCTGGTTACCAGAGCGAAGAAATAGAAATATTGAATATTTTACTATCTTAAATGAAAATTGAACCGACAACTGTCACATGTCCAGTCGCTAGCTTGTGCGACGACCGAGGCCACTTCGAACTGGAAAGTTAAATATAAAATGATTTAACGAAATTAGCTGATACATCGTGGTAATTGTAAGGTTCTATTATTTAAATATTAGGATCAAAAGATTTATAAACAAAAATATATAATGTTATGCGTATTCATTCATTGGAAAGTAAGGCCAATTTGGCCTCGAAGAAACTGGGGGTCATCAACAGAGCGAGACGGTACTTCACGCCAAAACACCGTTTGGCCCTATATAGGGCCCAGGTTCGGCCTCATATGGAGTACTGTTCTCATCTCTGGGCTGGTGCACCCCAGTATCCGCTTGAACCATTTGATCGCATACAACGTAGAGCCATTCGAATCATTGGGGACCCAATAATCTGTGAAAGGCTTGATACTTTGGCTTTGCGTAGAGACGTTTCCTCGCTCTGCGTTCTCTATCGCATTTATCATGGGGAGTGTTCTGAAGAACTGTTTGACCTGTTACCTGCTGCCGAATTTTCTAACCGCACAGTACGACATAAGCTGAAATATTATCCACACCACCTGGATACGTGGCAATCCACTACTGTGCGGTTTCGTAGGAACTTCCTTCCACGCACCACGGAACTGTGGAATGTGGAAATACCCGCGGCAGTGTTTCCAGGTTGATATGACATGGGTACCTTCAAAAAGCGCGTCTATCTCCACCTTAAAGGCCGGCAACGCACCTGTAGCTCCTCTGGTGTTGCACGGGGCCGTGGGCGGCGGTAATCACTTACCATCAGGTGACCCGAACGCTCGTTTGCCTTGTCCTTTTCCATAAATATATATATATATATATATATATATATATATATATATATATATATATATATATATACCGTATATATATATATATATATATATATATATATATATACGGTTGCATCACAAGCTTTTATTTGTCTTGCCGGTTTTAGTATATGAAATCTTGTAAGCTCAATTTGACTCACTTCCCAGCTCAAATTTGGATTATGACTTTAGTTCTGATAATAATGAAATGACATATAATGAATATCCTTGTTTATCTAAAACGACCGCCGTAACAAAATGACCGATTATAATTTTTTGCATAATCTACTTTATAAGATATCAAATAAACGGGATTGATATCTAAAACACAGTACATAAAAAAATCTAGACGGCTTGTTCTTAAAAACATTTTTTAATTAATATTTAATTTTATAATCTTAATTACCTATGCTTTAGAATTAAAATTTTATACTCCAAAAAGATAAAAACCTATATTTCCTGTATTTCCTATACAATTTTTAGTAATCCATAGATATGAAAAGTTGTACAAAAAGGCAGTACACCTTACTCTGGTGGCAATTGACGGTCAAACCTATTCTATTCCATCGGATCCCATGATTGTTATTGGATGCCCTGAATCGTCCAATCTGCGTTCTTCTATTTGCTCTCCGTAGTGAATTCGCTCTTTTCGATTTCGAAACCGCGTTTGTTAAAATTTTTTGTTCGGATTTATTTCTTTTGGCAGCATCTTTCGCTCGTTAAATATTTTGGGGCGAAAATTCTTTTTTAAAATTGTACAGTTTTTCACTAATAAATGATATTGCCGTAAAATTCGAAAAGTGGGTTGCGATAGGCACTGGTCGCGCAGTGGACCAACGTTTGAATGTAAACGCGATGGTTGTAGGTTCGATTCCAATTTGGAAGGATGAAATTATTTTTATCGCTTGCTCTAGTAACAATACAAGTAATGAGCGGTGTGTGATTCCGCCACTCGATCCACAATATCTCAAAAATGATGTCTTAACACTACGCTCTTTCTCAGGGTTATTATATGCGTTTTAGATACAATACCATTTTGAATGGGTAATGAGATTGCTTTGCGAGATTCCAAATAAATATAAATATATCGAATTGAGCCAAAATATATTAAATATATCGAATTAGCCAGTCGTGGCGGTTCGATCCCCACTCGAGTAGGTGAAATATTTACTTAAATTTATATTTTCATTTTCTTCGCTCTGGTGTCGAGGACAAGCGCGGCGTTGAGTTCGGCCACTCAACATGCAATGCCTCCAGAATTCAGCAGAAAGTGGGGAACGGAGTGTCTTAACACTAGGTTCCCTCTGCCTACCCTGCAGTGTCCGGGATACAGCGTGAAGCTGACAAAAAATTAAATACACAAACATGTATATAACAATAGCAATTTCAGCTTTACAACCTTATAATATGTTTAAAAGAAAACGAAAGCATAACCTTTAATGGAATAAAAATGAGCACCAAACCATCATGGATCCCATGAATAGTTAAATGAAATGATGCGGTATCACATCGAACGTTGCGACATCAGGCCGTGTCATAACGACGCCGACGAATTCACATCAATAATTCAAATAGTTAGCTTGCTTAGCTTAGCTTCGATGTATATGTGGCTAATTTGGATACTTTTTCTCCAAAAAAAAAATGGGCAGAGGGAAACTTGTATTAAGACACTCCGTTCTGCACTTTCTGATCAAATTTTGAGACATTGCTCGATGACTGCCAGAAAGTAATGCTACGTTTTGTCTATCTCAATGCAGAGTCAGGAAGTGAAAATATATATTTTTTTTCAGCTTCACGCTGTATCCCGCACACAGTAGGGTAGGCAGAGGGAACCTCGTGTTAAGACACTCCCTTCCCCACTTTCCGCCAATTTTTGGAGGCAGTGCGTGTTGAGTGATGGAACTCAACGCCGTGAAAGTTATTATATTTTGAAAAATTCCTTTAATATACAGAATCCTGTTCATGATACCTTAAAATAATCAATTATTAAATATGTAAAAATAAAATATTTTTTATAACATTTCTAACTTATATGAAATAATAGTAATACTAGATAATTACTAATTACTGAACCTTCAGAGATAAAAGTACACTAAAAATTTTTTACCTACTAAAAACTAAATTTTAATAAACTTTTCGTGTAATAAAATAGCTGAACCAGCGATAAAACATTTTGTTGAAACGGAATATTAGCTACTTTGTCACGAAAATGCAGAAAGAACCTTTGCTGTTCGCGTGAACTAAGGTTGTCGCACAGTATAGATACTGCTGATATATAAGGCTAAATACATGTCCTAATAATTTTTATTATAAATAGGTTTATAGTACTATATTTATTAGTTTCACCCTTTATCTATATATATAAAAGGACTTGTGCTGACTGACTGAGGTAAGACGCACGCAGAGCCGTAACCGCTGATGGTACAAATGTGAAATTTGGGCAGATGTTTATTGTCATATTCTGGACATCCACTAAGAAGGGAATTTGAAAAATTTTAACCCTAAAGGGATGAAATAGGGGTTGAAAGTTTGTATGGAAAAAAAATTTAATCTGTACCGATTTTTATAAAATTTGGAATTC